>JZLH01S0354295.1:49149-63037 GCA_001188425.1 Eucidaris tribuloides
TCTGTGTGAGCTGTTGATGTTTTTTTCTCTTGCTTGTTTTGATTCTTGTTCTTGTGTGCGTTTTGTGTTGTTGTTTGTGTGATAATTTTTTCTGTTTTTGTTTTTTTTTTTTGATTTGTTCTGTTCTCGTTGTCGTTTTTGCTGTTGATTTTGTGTGTGTGTCTTGTTGTGTTCTGTCGTTGTGTTGTCTTGTTTTGATTTTTCCTCTTTTTTTGTGTTTGTTTGTTGTCTGTGTGTTTTCGCTTTGTGCTGCTGATGTGGTTTTGTTTGATTGTGTTGTTCGTATCTGTTTTTTTGCTTGTGTTTTTGACTTATTGTGTGTGTTGTTTGTGTGTCTTTTGATTTTTTTTGTTTGTTGTTTGTGTGTGAATCCTGTGTTTCTTGTTGTGTCGTGTGTGTGATTTGTGCTTTTTTGTGTGTGTTGATGTGTGTTTTTTTTTTCTGTTGTTCGTTTGTTGTGTTTGTGGTGTGTTTTTTTTGCTTTTGTGTTTTTTTTTTTGATGTGTTGTTTTCTGGGTTTGTGGTTGTGTTTTGACTTGTTTGTTTGTGATTTTGTCTGATTTGTTGTCCCTCTTCCTGTTTGTGTGTTTGTGTTGTGTTTTTGTTTGTCTTTCTTGTTTGTGTTTTTCTTGTGTTTGTTCTGTTGTGGTTGTTTCTGTGTGAGTGTGTGCTGTGTTGGGTGTGTCTTTTGTGTGTTTTGTTTTTGTTGTTGATTTTGCTTTTGTTGTGTGTTTTGTGGTTGTCGTGTGTGTTTTGTTTGTTTGTTGGTCTGTTTTTTTTTTTTGATTTGTTGTTTTCTGTGTTGTGTGTGTTGTGTTTGTTTGTGTGTTTTGTTGTTTGTGTGTTTGTTTTGTTGTGTTTCTTTTGTTTGCTCTTTTTGTTTTTTTTGTAATTGTTTGTGTTGTGTTTGGTGTTTTCTTTTTGTTTTTGTGATTGTTTTCGTTTGTGATTTGTTTGTTGTGTGTCTTTTTTTTTTTTCCTGTTTTTTTTTTCTTGAGCCTGTGTGTGTTGTTTTGCTCTTGGTGTGTTTTCGTATTCTCTGTTTGTTATTTGTATTTCTGTTGTTTTTTGTTGATGTTGCTATTTGTTGATTGTCGTTGATTGTTGTTGTTTTGTTTTTTTGTTGTCTGTTGTGTTGTGTTGTGTGTTCTGTTTGTGTTTTTGTGTGACTTGTTGATGCTTTGAACATGAAACAGGATCACCAATTTTTTATGCCTTGCTTCGCAAACGAATGTTGCCGGACGAGCATGTATGTTTTCGGGTTGTCCGTTCCGTTTTACCGGTTCTCGTTACCACGATACTTAAGACTGGCTGATCGGATATGATGTAACTAGGGACCAAAGTAGCTGTACCATGACGCAACAATGAACTGCATTCGCATTTGGGGGTTGAAAGCGTCTCAAGGTCACATTGGGCCTAAAACATGCTCTGCTTTGCGGCCTCATTACCACGATCACCTCTAGAATGGCTTGTCAGTTTTGATGTAACTTGGGTGAAAGTTATGTATTATAAGCGCCACCAATGAACTGATCAGATTTTCAAGGTCCTGGCGAGGTCAAAGGCCCACAAAGGCCCCATACTTAGGTGTCTGCTACCACGCCATAACATGGAAACGGCTTATCGGATATTGCTTTACAAAATTTGGTGAAGTATTATTATGGGGCACTGATGAACTCGCGTCACACTTTCAGAGTTGAAAGCGTCAAAGTCACGAAGGCCCCATACTTGGTGTCTTTACCACGATAGACTTGAGAACGGTCTCACTCCCGGATATTGATGTAACTTGGCGTTCAAGTTATGTTTTATGCAGGTTTATGATGGAACTGATTAGATTTTTGGGAGTCGAAAGGTTAAAGGTCACAGGACCTTGTATCTTATGCGTAACTTAAAATCAAATTGAATATAAGTGGGAGTCTGTGATACATTCATTTCAGATGGACGGGGTGCGGAGGCATACACAGCCTGCGCGCAAGCAAATTGCTCTAGTTCTGCCCAAGTGCAATGTAAACAGCCCTTGTTGTATTTATGAGAGGACCCTGGCGAAGACTTCATCCCTAGGAAGGACTCGCCCGACTTTTTAAACATGCTGTTAAAAACTCCCTCCTGAGGAGTTGTATCCTTTAGAGGAGATGTCCTCCAGCGGGAGTGGTAATCCATGGCAGCCATCCTCCAGGGGAGCCCTCCTCAGGTGTGTTGTCCTCCAGCGGAGTTGCCTTTTGAGTAAGTGGTCCTGCAAGGGAGTGTCCTCTGGGGGAGTTGTCCTTCGGGAGTTGTCAGGTGGGAGTCATCCTCAGGAGTTGTTTGGAGGAGTGTCCTTTCAAGGGGAGTTGTCAGCGTTGGATTCGCAACGAATTCAGCACGCAATCGCCCGCCACATACTCTAACTCTACAAATTGTATTGGTTAATCTATATATGTAAAACTAACGTTTCATTAATTATGCTAATTTATGCGATTGATATGCATTTTTTGCCCTAAGCCACTTAATAAGCTTCAAATGCTTGGCTAATTTTGATCTAGATACTCTTTGCTAGTGTTTTTAGTAACCAAAAATTTACTATATCTAAAACTTAATCCATATGTATTTTATTAGGGTTTGTTTTTCAGTTTCCTATGTATTTCTTTGTTTTTCAACCTTTTGTTTGTAATTGTTTTTAGAGCGACACTTCCTGTCGGATAGCCAATTTAAATCTAGTACATAGCAAAAATATTCTACATATATGATTTTTGCGCTGAAAACACAATTTGTTATTGAATTGTACATGAAATCATGTTTGCTAAAGTAATTTTGGTGCCGATATGCATATACAATAATTATGTGTAACTCCCGGAACCAAGTACCTTGGACGTTCGCGAAATATGGTCTTAAATGTAAATGACATCGATTAGGAAGTCCTCAACTTGGGGGTAAAAAACTATTCTAGACATCAAGCTAAACATTGCAGCCTGGATTCTACTGTTGAAAATTTGTTCGTCAATAAGTTGACAGCATTTTAGGAATAATGTCCACCAGTTATGCCTTGTAACAGACAAAATTGAAGCCTTCCATGGGGACTTAAATCTATGTAATTAATATATGTGATACGGCGATACGCGCCTATCTCGGCTATCGGTAAATACTGCTGCAAATAACTGCAAATTTATCAGATAGCAGCCACGCCATAGTCCGTCCTTTCGTCATCTTACTGTTCGTCATGCGTCGATTGTAGAATCCATCGTCAATTTGAGGACTTATTACTGATTTGTGGACTTTCTAAACTCTTGGAAATTTTGGGTTATTTTTGGAACTGGTCTAAAGATTGCCAATCTTCGAAGTGTCAAGGAGCGTCACCCCGTCACTCTCGCGGGCAAAAGGTGCTAGAAATCTTGCCCACGTAGAACCCAGTCTACGTGCTCTTTCAACCGTTCCTGCCTTAATCGGTGAGTTCATCTAACATGGTCACACTCCGCATTCAACTGTTAAGCAACCTAGTTAACCGTTGCCCTCGAGATTCTTGAAAATCCCATAGAGTTAACACAGGGCACATCCGGTCCGTTGACAACGGGTTAACATAGCGATGTCGGCACCTTCAGTATCCCTTTTCTTCTTCCTATTGTAACATTAAGCTTGCGATTCACCATCCCAACTTTCACAAGCAGATGAATGGCTCGAAAGAATGCCTGAAGTGAAAGACCTTCTGCACCCTTCATCACCAAACTATCACAAAGATGATTTACACCAAGGAATCAGCCACTTGCTTTACGTCTTTAATAAGGACTATTTTGCGCGCCCACCGAGTTGTTGAGGAACAAAACTTTAAATACGTTCAACTTCATGTTCGAAAACGCATATAGAAGCGAGCGAGAAAAAAGAATGCTCTACGTAAATTAGCCTTCCAGCAGAAATGCCACCGAGCGAGGTGATCGCAAAAACTTTCCTTGCGCGTGAGGGCGTCTCCTAATTAAAAAAACAACAACAGAATGAGATTAAGCAAAGTCACAGCTACGTTACCAGGCGAGAATAAATACCATAGGACTTTCTGCGCATTTTTAAAACAGGTCCTGCACAGAACTTATGTCAGCCTGCCTGTAAAGCAACATTTTACACAGTTGGAGCCGACGTATACTTCCCTACGGAAATATTAAACGGGTTCTCTTGACATTTCGCGCTTTGAACTGCGTTCCCGCTATACGCGCGTGCCAAGATGACAACCTTCACGGCCCTTTGACATAAGCCCAATTTACGCCCCTAAACTCGGTGAAATCGGTATTGCTTGAAGAAAAAGTCTACTTTATCCGGGGCCCGATGGGTTAATGTATGGGCTGCTGAAAGTCTCCCAGCAGCCTCACCACCTTCCTAGCTTACGGTACCTTGTACACCAAGACTACTGCCCTCGAATCAACAAAGATCCCCCGCGATAGTTGGTCACGACTGTAAAGTTATTCTATCCATAAAACTGGCGGACCCCTAGTCTGCCTGAAAAACTTTCGTATGATCTCACTGACATCTTGTTTAAGTAAAATTTCTTCACAGAATACTTGACACGCTGATCGACTCTCATCATACTAACTGAAAAACAAATTCATTGCATGAATCAGTGCAAAAATGCTTTCATTCAAGCAATATCAATGCGTTGCAGTAGACACAACCAGGCTTCTCCATGAAGTGTCTCACACTGTAAAGTCCAAGAACACACAACTCACCTTATAACGGTTTTGACCCTGGCCCGAGAGTTCGGCGGTCAGCCATGATCTCATACCTCACTCATTTACTCGAATGGGTGCTACCAGATTGTCTGTTGAATTGATGTAGACAAACTGTATGGAAATGGTTGCAGGATCCGGCTATCGGACCCGCAACTGGGATCCGAAATTTCAGCTTTCAAGAAAGGGTCTTTCAAGGAGATCCCCTGTCCCGTTATTTTTCTCTCATATGCTTTATCCAGTTTTAGAGTATCTCTCTGGCCTTAAAAGATAAGCACAGTTATGACCTCAACAGTAACCAAGAAATCATATCTACCCCATACGCAGACGACTTCAACCTAATTTCTAACAATAAAAACAATCCACCAAAACAAGATCAATCTCCCAAACTACACGAGTATTGTCAGTCTATTTGGGTACACTGAAACCCACCAAATGCCGGAGTTTATCCATTTGTAGCGGCGTCCCAACTGACTTTGTCAGGAATTCGGCCATACAATCAGTAAAACAAATCTACATTAAATTCTTGGCGTTCCCAAATTTCCTTCAGTGGAAAGTCGTCGGAACGTACGATTATGTTTAAAACCCAAATTTCTACAAAAACTCCAGAATATTGATAATCAGTCCGTCTCGACCAGAATACAACGTCTGTATGTATTCTTGCATACACCCTGCTCCCTTCCATCCACGTTTTCTTTTAACTGCTTCACTACACTTCAAAAAGGTCACCGTTGACGCATGGATATCTTGACTTGAGTAAACACGTCAAAAGATGGTTGGGCATTTCCCAAGTAGGGGTGCTAATTACTATCCATCGTTGCACATCCCCCAGGGCCTGAACTTACCCAGCGCTCTCGGCATATTATACTGCGAAGGCACCAGGCTTTGGCTACATGCAGATCGCGGCTGCCTTGCTGATGAGATAGTGGAAAATGCACTCGACTCATCTCTGTGAGCCGCCAAAAGGCAATGCTCTACAAAACAATCTACAATAACCATTTGCCATAACAGTATGGAAACACTCCAACGTCAAGGTGACTTTGTTGACTCTTCTTGGAACTCTCAATTAAAGGAAAAGTTAATAGTTACATTGAAGAAGATTGTTTGTTAAAATACTGGCGAGAGCGAATCAACCGCTACTTGTCCAAGGAATAACAATATAAGTTACAAGATGAAGAATATTCACCTGGAAACCCTTATCTACAATTATGCCTGCGCAAAGTTGAGGTCTTTGCAGTCATTGCTTGTACGATCACTTCCTTCTATGCCAAAACCTTTTGCAGATGGGTAGAGAATGTCGGACAAATGTCCCTTCTGTCCGAACACCACCGGCACATTGCACCACATTCCTGGCCTTGCCGCTCTCCTTGAAGATATATGTGGCGTCATAGCCAGCGCTTCTAGTCAATTTTCAACACACTAAGGAGAATAAGGTCCCCAGAGCAATTTCAAACTATACGGCCGATTTAACATGGTCACACAGTGGCCGGTGGTACCCTACCACCTATATCGCTATATCACCCAGCGCCCAGATCCTTGCTCATAGTCGGGAAGAGGAGAAAAGATCTTTGTCGAAACAACCGAAACAAACACTGACGCCATCAAAAAACTAGACCGATATGAGTCGCTTGTACGTGATATACGACAGGCGCCATTATGAAGTTAACATTTGAAGTGTGGCAGATCAGATCGAGGGCAACACATTGACAAACCAAATCAAATCTCGTACTAAAAAGTATCCTCCGAACTTGTTAACTGTGAAAATGTTCAAGCCTCGCTGATTTATGCGTCACGTTCAGTAAAATATCATTAGTCTGCATCATTTGTTATCTTCTACAGCAGACATGATCAGTGTGCGGAACAATACTATCGCCATTGTAGGTGTATCATAGTGAAGTTGAGGATGTGGCTGCGGGGGCTAAAAGAATCATGTTATTTTTCGAGGGAAGGCTCAAACGCATTTTGTTTGTTGATATGGGTGACTAACAAAGTGCTGTCAGTATAAGTAAGAAGCAAGTGTGGGAGGGGATGGGGCTTACGAAATTATTGTTATTTTTTTCTGTTAATCTCTTACTCAAAACCATAATATATATTTTGTTATTTCTCTGCATTTTGTAATACAAACTTTGATAACTCAAATATTTATTTCCAATATTCCTACCATGATATCACTCCCAGTGTACTTACAGTTTAGCAACTTCCGATTAAACTTCGCTGCACGCATAATACTCTGGAATGCGCACATATCGTCTTTCTATATGTAAAGACATATTAATTGTTGTTGTTATCGGTAAATATTGTGTGTAATGTTACCGTCCTGCCTGTTCCTGAAAGGGAACATGGACTGCGAAATTACCCAATGTGTCATTTATGTTATGTTATATTATATCTACATGTGTAATCTATGCTATATTATATCTACTGTGCCTTTCTTTGAATAAAAGAAATGATTACAACATGCCCTAATGTAACCCGGCGAGGGATGCTACACTTTGCATGTTCCTTGTTCAGTTTAAATTTTGTGAGTTCCAAAAAGAATCTAGCACTTTCAACAAGGTACTGCTCTCTCGATCAAACTAACACAAAAACATGTTATGTTACTTGGCCGCAAGTAAAAATTTTGTTTGGGCAACTAAATGAATGGACACAAAAATTGCTTGCCAATATGGGCAATCAGCTAAGAAGCTAGACGGTGTGGTGCTCAGGTTTAACTGATGGTGACCATATTTCATTCAGCTCATTTTTTTTCCTCTCTTCCACCTTATCTGCACTGAAATTTGCGTAGATCTAGTTTATAATATGGCATGTGTGGCCGTTCCTGTTGTTATGAACATTTCAGACTTTTTTTGCAACTTTCGAGGCTTATTTCTAGAAACCATATTATCATTTGAACTATTTGTGGTAATCTCAAACAGTCACCCTGAAGTGTTAACAGTTTAAATCTGAATTAGTTTTTCTATTTATCATTTGGTAGTTATCACACATAATGTTGCTGTACGGACATTACATCTTTTGGACATGGCTTTTCACCTTACCAAACACATTTGTCAAAAAATTGGTGCAGCTTAAGCATGAAGTGAGCCAATTTTCTTCTGAAATGGGTGCTGAGGACCTGTTTAAGTTGTACATGACAATCAGTACAACAGATTCAGCCATATCCCATACAGGGCCATTAAATGTTGCGTCACGGACATACATTTTTAATGTTACGGACATTATACCTCGGACCACTTTTTTAGGTCCTGAAAAGCATTTTGATAACTAATGTAAGCTAATATTACTAAATTTTGGTCCTTTCTTAACATAACTACTTAAATTAATTCTGAATTTTGCTGATTGAATGTGAAATAATAAGACTCAAAGATTGTGCCAACGCTTTTTCAAAAAAGATCAAGAACATTTTCTGAGAAAAATTGTTGTTTTGATTTTTTAAGAAATTATGTCAAATATACTTTAAATCGTATTAAAAATACACTTCAAATTGAAGAGTTTGATGAGTTATATTCGGCTGATTGTGATACAAAATTTTATCACGTGCAGCTAGCACATATATTTGCGAATTGATTACATATGTCATGAGTTGAGCTCGGGTAACATTTTTGCTGGAATTGCCCATGTGCTTTTTACGCATACACCAAACGAAGAAACACTTGCAGGGTATCCCCTATTTCATCCTTGTTTGCTTCCCCTTCTGCAGTTCGTAGGGTGTGGACCACAGCAAGAAGCATAGGCTGTTATCGTAAATTCTACCATGTATTCAAATTTCATGCATGTCTTCAAACAAAGGTTGTTTCTTGACAACCCTTAAAGCTTGTCGAGGCTGTCTGATTATAGCAATGTTTGTGTACGCAACTTCATTTTCGCCGTATTGAAATGGTAATTCACTGAAAGCAGCCATGCAAAGAAAAGCCTCATCACTTAGGCATTCTCGCGAAGAGAAACATCCCATACATGACTTTGAATACACATTATTGTAACTGGTCTGTTGTTATGTGCATCTGCCCGCCTGCCCAGACATGAAATTTATTGACAAAGTACATAGCATTACATGGGAACTTGTGTAGCATTATTTTATAAAATCAGTAGCACAGTTGACCTTATCTTGCCCATGCGCAAATTGCTAACTGGAACTCACTTTTAATATAGTCCCTCTTTTTCCATACATGGAGGTTTCAGGTTGGTACATGTAGGAATGTTGCTTATAGCCTTTTTAAGGGGGGGGGGAGCAGAATAGAAAACGTATTCTTCAGGCTAGTCTGGCTTAGATCAAACACATGGATCTCCTACATGCTAGAGGTGGAAACTTTTAAGACAAAAATTCTTCTAGCAACATTACAAGCACGTCCCAGAAAAAACAGAACCCTAAAACAAAGGCTTATTGCTGCAGAATCAGTGGTCTTATTGATTGTGCAAAAATAAGTTCACAATAAACTTGTGACTTCATGCTCTTTCAAATGATACTTTAAGCAAACTTATTCATGTAAGTATCTTCTGATCCATGACTTTAAAAATTTAAAGCTGAAAAACATTTGTTACGTTTTTTGGCTTTGGCACTGTTGCGCACCATAGCCAGTGATTACACAGTCCATCCTTTTTCTTTTCATGGCGTGCCACAGTGTCAAAGAAAAAGCGTAACAAGTGGTTTTTCCACTTTAAATTTTTAAGGTCATTGGTACCAGAATTGCAATGCATAAATAGTTTGGCTTAAGCGTATAATAGACATTGATTGGGGGTAGTCCTCAACTTGGGCTGTATATTTTTATTTCTTTCGTAGCAATCAAAGTAAACTATGCAGGCTTCTCTGCTAAATCTTGTAGTCAACGTTCACTCATTCCTAAAACAAACAATGTCAATTATCACTAGTAGCATGAGAAACCTGCTGTGTGGCTCTTCTATGGGGCTTTATCTTTATCCTACCCGGCAAGAGATAAGATACTCTATTGTTTATGTTGATTCTCCTTAAGTAACAAATACAGACAAATCCTCCCAGGTGCGAAATCACATCTGCTAGGTGAACAGGGATATATATTGCAACTCATTGGTTCTTGAGCATTTTATTCCAAGTGTTCCAAATGATGTTTTTTCCTAACCTTTAAATGCTATCAGTTGAAAGAGTATAAATCAAAGTTTATTTGAAGTTTATTTCTGCATTATAACGCCTCCAAGCTTCGACAATAACCACTTGTTCAGTTCTGTTTTCTCTGGCGACGCCACTGTATACTCTGCAGTTAGTGTATACACTTCATGTAATATTTCAGCCTCATGTAGCGTTCTTCAGACATTTTCAAGTGCCCCGGTTGATCAATTCCCTTTAAATTCATGGTTAAAAAAGGAGGGGGGGGGTGTTTAGTGTAAATAATGCTTCAAAAGCAATTTGTCATTCCACTCTACATTATTATAATAATTGAAACCATAAAGGCATTACTATTCTATCCTATATACATTAACGTATGTCATATAAAAAGCCATTAGTGTGAAAGCTCTTAGTTCAATCGATGGAGCGTAGAGAGACTCCATGGTACAATGGAAGGGCTGGTCGATACGAGGCGCTGCTGACGCAGCATGCTGTTATTACCACAGAACGTCGGTTCGACCAGGTAGTCAGCTCTGCTATTAAATCCATCCTTAATTCTTTCATGCCTGATTGTGTTTATTGTGTTTTTGCAAAATCATACGTGTCATGTCAACCTCACCCACAGACTACCTGAGTTAGTTAGTATTAATTTTATCATTTCACCTCTTTTATTGTACATGTATGGCATGTGTGGGTTGATATGGAAGGAGTTGTCCAAGAAATGCCATTTTCATTTTTTTTTTGTTGATTTATCAGGTAGTATCATTTTTTTATTTGTTTGTTTATTTGTTTATTTAGTATTCATTGGTATCTATTCATTTTATTTTATTTTCTTTCCTTTTGTTTTTTGGCGGGGGGGAGGATCATTTGTCTTAACCTTTACCCTAAAATAGCCAGCGGTCTTTTTACCTATTTAACAGCCGGAGAGGGGTGGATTACACCCTCGTGCACATCACTCAGACTGATCTACAAAACTTGTATTCAGTTAACTTAACCACCCTGAATAATTTCACATAATACCTGCTAATTGATGCGTGCTGAAATTTTGAGAATTACCTCTAAATCACTAAATAAAGCTCCAAAATGCAAATTCCTTGGCTCTCAACACTGCTTTGTAGCATTCTTAGCAAATCTATTTGTAGATCATAATTTAAGTATTTGGCAGTACATAAATTGTCTGAATAATATAAATTGCATTACACATGAGTATGTAAAATGAATTATTTTTTTTGTCTTATAATTGAAAACGACAAATTAATGAAATAAATAAATATTGAATGTATCTCTTAAAAAATTTGGAATCAAAATTAGCTTATATATTCATATGGGTTTTATGCTCACCCACGAAGTTGCTGAAGCATTATTTTCGCGTTGTCCGCTCTGTCCGTCCGTCCGTTACCCGGTTCCTCGCTTACCGCGTAACTTAAGAATGGCGATTCGGATTGATGTAACTAGACCAAGTATGTTTCTATGGGCCAACAATGAAACTGATTAATAGATTTCGGGTTGAAAAGGTAAACGTCACAGGCTAAAACATTCTGAGTTGGGCTCGGTTACCACAAAACTTATAGAAGGCTTATCGGATATTGATGAACTTGGAGTAAGTAAGTCTTTATAAGGCCACCAATGAACTGATCAATTTTGGGGTTGCAGTGGTCAAAGTCAAGGTTCCCGGAGGCCCCACATTAATTCTTTACACCGATAACTTGAGAACAGCTTATCAGATGTTACTATAGCATGTACTGGTCAAGAATGTAATAATTGAGCATAATGAGATTTCAGAGATTGAACGGTCAAACGGTCACAAGTGCCCGTACATTTATAAGTTGATATGGATGGGGGTGCGGAGCAAGATACCCATCAGGCTGCCGTCGCTGAGTGAATTGCTCTATTTTTTACTTTGAGTATTTTCATTCTTGAAAATTTTTTATATTTTTTCCAGGTGAAATTTGTGGGGACACTTGCACTCATATCCAGCCATAAAATTATCAGTGATCGTCACTTTGATCATGCATTTATGAATTTTGTATTAGTCATCCCAATAAAACATTCATGATCTTAGACTCTATTGTATATATGACTTTTACCAAAGAAAAATGGTGTTATTGTAATTTCATCCAAAGTAGTTTTTTCTCCAGATAGATGTAAATTAATAGTACAATGATGCATTGATATTCCATCAGAGATTTTCTCAGGTGAAAGTTCATGCAGTGAGCTAGGCGAGTAACTTTGTCTGCAGAAATTAAAATGAATTTCTAAACCTGTGATGGTTTAGGCTTCTAAATCAAAGGTTTTAAGATTCACCAATGAATATCGCCACAAATCAGAGATTCGTCTTGATTACTTGACTTACTCAATAATTGAAGTGTGCTAGAATAAGAGTTATTATAAGCACATTTTGACGAAATTGATATTGTATTTTTTTTTAAGTCATTACATGCCAAGAAATTTTGCTTGACGAAAATTTTGGTTAAGTGACCCTTCCTCAATTAGTCAGGCGGAGGCGTCAACTGGGTAAATTTTTAACATGATCTAATTGCTTCAAAATGTATTCTCAAAATTCTCAACTGTTACAAGCATAAGACATATAATTTATGCATGTATTTTCGTGAATTGTTGATGAGATATGCTGAGGCCGCCTCACGTTAGATGGCACAATCGCAAAAATAATTTTCTGTTTTTTGCTTGATTCAAAATCTTCATATTCTTAGCTTTAAAATGATATATAACACTTGAAATATACAATGCAAAAGGAAAGGGGCGAAAAACGCGACCGAACGTTCAATTTTAAGACAGCGTGTCAAAGAAGTTAACGGAGAAATTGGCGTTTAAAGGCAGTGGATCTCATTTGCAAACATCCCCGCAGACCAGGAAAAGATAATCCATGCCCTTAGGCTATTGATGAAGGGCATGTCTGTGAAATCTGGGGGTCAGTGATTGCGTAGAATTTGAAAAATGCAAAAGAAAAACAATAGCCATTTAGTGTACGTTCTATAGTAGGAATTTTTTCCTCGCGTAAAAAAAATTCAAATCTGAGTCTAACGGTCACTATAATTCCACTAAAACTGAGTTTCTAGCTCCTATATTTTGCTAAAGGTTCCCAGATGGCATTTTCTTCTAAATGACATTGTATTTACATTAATGTTAATTTTTAGGCATGCAAAAGAGATCCCCTGCCTTTAAAGTTTCACCATGAATTCAAACTCAGTCAGGCACGATGCACCCTTGAATTAGTGATATAAGTCCTAAAAAGTCCTTAGCAAATAGCAACCGGGGTTTTACCTGCATCAAAAAAGTTGAAAATTGGCATGGTGAAAGATTGTACTCTTGTCCAATTGTATACAAAATTTCAAATTCATTTATTAATGTTTACAGTGGAAATTTTAATGATGTTTATGACAATGTGAAATGGAACTACCGCTAATCTGCAACCATTCAGCGCAAATGTGTCGCTACAAAACATAGCAATCTTTAATCAAATTAATTTTAATATAATTCATTATCGAAAAATAGTGTTTTCAATGTTTTTAATATTGAGGATGTCCTAAAAAATCGAAAAAGAATAACAAACACAAACACCGTATGTAAATTTAATGCTACAACCCAGTTATTGCCATATGTCACTGCATAGCCATTTGCTGCGGCAATTATACCTATGGCAGTTTTTGTTATCTTTTCTAGTTTTATGAGAGAACATTACTTTTAGCTTTCACTCGAGTCATATAAGGAATTGCAGAGGACGAATAGTTATGTGAATTTTATTGTGAAATCGTTATTTCTTAAGGCTGGAAACCAATAATAATTTGTGTAAGATTGTCCATTCTGTATTTATTTTTGCATAGTTCAAACACACCACCTTTCTTCGCAGAAATAAAAAATACTACCACAGCAATACATGAAATCCTTGTATGCTACTGGTTTTTTGTTTCAAATTATCCATGTGTTTGCTGTAGAAGTACAAGACTATGTACATGTATATAACTAATGTAGTATGGGAATGCAAGTTTCTCATAGACCCTTTTATGCTTCTTACGTGTAAATCGTATAAATGACACTCTTTGGGCCCTCAACAAAAGAAGCTTGAAACGCTTTCTTCAGACATCGGATTATCACGCATAGCACTGCCTGGCCC
>JZLH01S0354295.1:78973-92380 GCA_001188425.1 Eucidaris tribuloides
GACATCGAGCTTCTCATTTTTTGGTTTAACAAATTGATTTTAAAAAAGTGCTCTAATAAAAGTCTCGTTTTATGTCTGAGTATATCAATAAATTTTTCGAGCTCGCCGTCTTCACTCACGATTATTTGTTTGTGAATTACTTATATCTACTTCATGTATTCCATAAAGTTCTACAAAATATCACTTTTCAGGTGTCTTGATTCGATCAACTTATCAAGCTAGCTTGCTGTGCGCTCAATGTTTGATAGGGATATGTATACTTCTATATGAAATATCTATCAACTCTTAAAATCGCCCTTATCCATGAAGTTTATCAAAAATTTCGGCTCGCCCTTGCGCCGCATTAATTGTTTAAAATATATTAAACCATGCTCATCCTATTCTAATTACAAAGTGTTAAAATGTCCATTTCAGGCTTATATGAACAATTCGCACTCTCATTATGGCCTATTAGATTTTAATAATGAGATAATATCCTTTCCATGAATTCCTATCCTTAATTGCCCCTTTTCAGATCCGGAATTCTCCAGCTCGCGATTTGGAGAGGAATAGGAAGATAGATCATCCTTTTCATTATGTGACAAATTGTGCTCTTGAATGTCTGTACCTATGGTCAAAGAAAAATCAGCTCGCGCTTCGCGTCACATCATTTTAAGTGCGCATCCATATCCTCTTCACAATTTTTCTTATACATAGTCGCTTGAAATAAGGTTTAAACTGACCCTTGTTTTCAGCATCAGATATAAAACTGCTTCTGCTCGCGCTTTGCCGCTCGCATTATTTAATGTAGGAAGATACCCATCATTTTCATGATTACAAAATATGAATAGTGTCCGTGTTTTAGGTCTAAATCTCAAAAATTTTTGCGCTCGCCATCAATTTTTGCAATGTACACTCCTGTGCATGATTACAAGAAGTGCTATAGAATGTCCAGTTTTTAAGTCGGAATATCCAAAACTTTATCAGCTCGCTTCGCGCTCGATTATTTTGATTGTTGAAACATTGTATGTCTTTCATGGGTAACTCAAACGTCCTTAACCAGGTCCCTTTTTCGATCAGGCCAGTTATATTAAAAATTTCAGCTGCCGCTTCGCGCTGGCAGTTAATTATTAACGCATTTGTTGCATGATAGAAATTGCTCAAGATGTTCAATTTATAAGGACAAATACATGAAATTTTCAAAAATTTCTACGCTCCGCACTTCAACGCTCGCATATATATTAATCAGGGCGTTATGAGATACCAATTATCTTGTTATAAGAAAAACTAAGAAATATTGTCTAGGACTACCCCTCAAAGAAAAAAAAAAAATAAGTTGAGCGGCCGATCGGGGAAATGTGGATGATTTTTTTTCTCCCCCCAACCCCCCTATTGAAAAGCTGGATCCTCCCTGTATATAAATATATAAATAAATTGTATATGTTATTACACAAACATATAAATTTAATGCGAATAGTGTCTGCCCCCCCCCCCACCGTTCCAAAAAGCTGGCTACGATGGCTGCCGGATGGCGTTTTGCCGCCTCCCCCAGCAAAAAAGGGGGATCAACGGCCCCTGTTTGAGGTCTTAAATCGCTCCTATTTCTGGTGAAACAATCCCCCAACCCACCCCACGCAGGCAAATTTTTTAGCGTTTAAGTACGTGGGAAACATTTATCAAGAATGGATCGTTTTAGTTAATATTTGAACTTGTTGACAAACAATTTCAAAATGCACAATATCCCCAGGCGAAATTTATAGGTCTGTAAAATGGCAAAGTGATAAACATGAATATCAATTCTTGCCATGAAACATGAACTAGCCCCATAACTTTGATACCTTTGAAAGAATTCTGCGTATTAATCGCCCCTCGCGGTAAATAATAGATCAGTCCTTCACCTCATTAACAAATTGAAACAGAGCCAAACAGGTGATTCTACCCCCCCCCCCATCCACCACCGCCTGCCTTCGGTTCTTCCCCGGCTTCGTAACATATTATTTCAATTTCGGACTAACGACCTTATTTCATTTTCGGACTACGACCTTGATTTCGTTTGTCGGCATTTACGCCGCGTTTCTCATATCTTCCGGTGCCACTCAGCAACCACGGTTCAGGCCACCGTGCGACAAAACTGGTATGGACGTGAGACCGCGGCGAGGACGGGCTGGGGCAACGTGACAGTGCGTGTTGCGTGAGATGCCGGGCCAGATTTTTAACGTCAAACCTTGCCCACTAGTAGGCCGTAGGAAAACGAAGGGAAACGCCAATAAAACTCGACAGTAGTTATAGCCGTTAACAAGCACTTGGAGGTGGATCCGTAGCGGTTTTTCCGCGTGGTCTCACCGGTCCATACCGTTTTTTCCACGTGGCCTCTGAAACACGTGTGTTGGCCGTGGGTCGGCCTGGGAACTAGTGTAAAGTGGCTGTTACGAAACTTTCGGAGTCAACGAACCTTATTTTCGTTTTCGAAATTAACGACCTTCGAATAACGAACCCATATGTCTATTTTCGCGATATTAACGAAACCTTCGGAATAACGAATCCTATTTTATTTCGGATTAACGACACCTTCGGAATATCACCCACAAATGTTGGACAACGAAGACCCTTTTCGTTTTCGGACTACGAATCGAGGTACAGGCAATTTATGTGTTCCGAATTACAAAATCTTAGAATAACAAACCTTCGGAATAACGAACTGCTAACCAAATCTGGAAACGGCACTATACAGCAGTGTATGGAGTGTCTGTCTGTCATCATGTTGCATACCTTACCTTCGGTGGAAGTATGCTAGGTCCTTATTATATAAAACACTCTTGGTGTACAAATAATTAGCACGAGACTATCTCTCCACGACTAATTTCATTATTATGCCCTCCGCCCCGTAGGGAGCGGAGGCATTATGTTTTGGTGGTTGTCATCCAACTGCGTCCGTGCGTATGCACTTTCTTGTGAACAAGATTACTGAAGTAACTGCTGAGGGATTATTAATGACTTTGGACCAAGGATTGGACCACTTAGCGCAGGAATGAATTGATAAGATTTTGGACAAATGCGTCAAGGTCAAATGTCAATGAAAACTTGTTCTAACAATGCCATTTCTCCCATAACTCCAGTTAGGAGTGTCATTGTTGATATAATTTGGTAGTTAGCGTTAAAAAAAATACAACAAATATTTTGGCTGAGTCACAGGGTCGAGGGTAACAGGTTAAGGGTCAAATGTCCAATGAACTTGTCCCAAAATGTCATTTTCTGGCCTATAAGTCAGAAAGGAGTGCTACACTGTTTGATATTTTGCGAGTGTAGGTTCAGTTCACAAACAAAAGACAAAATATTTGAAAGAAGACTCAGGCGGTCAAAGGACGAGTCAGGCGTCAAGGTGCAATGACTGTGGCAGAAATTCCATTTCTGCCTATATTACAGTCACTTAAAAATGCTCACTGTTTGATTTAATTTGAGTGTTAATTCAAAACCAAAACAAAATATCGTTAGAGTCACGGCAGTCAAAGATGAGGGTCAGAGGTCAAAGTCAAGGAACTTTGTTCCAAAATGTAATTTTCCTGCCTATAACTCAGTTTAGGAGTGCTCACTGTTGATGTATTGGTGTTAAGCTTCAAAAACTTAAAAGGACAAATATTTTGGATAGAGTCACAGGGTCAAGGAGTCAAAGCGTTCAATGAACTTTGCAAACGTATACTTCAAGTTAGGAGTGCTGACTGTTGATATGTTTAATTAGGTTGTTAGACTGCTACATAGTGGGCGGAGTGACATACCATTTGCACTGCGCGCCAGCTTCAAACTTCTCTACTTATTTTTTTGTTTTGTTTGGACTGCTTGCACGGGACATTCGTTTTAAAATTTAATGTAAGATCTTTTGCCAAATGGTTCTTGTTACTGTAGAGGACCCTAGCTGCATATACCATGAGAATATGGGTGTGTTTCTGGAAAAAAATCGCTATTCATTAATTCCAGCTAGCATCAGAAACAGTAAACCAGGCAGCATGGGCCCTTGTGGGGACATTCTGAGGAACTGCTTATGTGTTATACAGGCTCACATTGCATGGACAAGCAGTCATGTTTGTGTTCGATTGATACCACATATAAATAGTACTGAAGAATGATTTTATGGGGCCTTTACCCTGATCAAATTTTTCTGCTCTGATCCCGGAGTCAAGTTACAGATCGGAACCTATTAGATGAACTGTCAAGCGTTTCAAATGCGTGCTGAATCCCTTTTTCAGGCACACCTTAGAATTAATTCCTATGCCATGCTTCATTCAGCGGATTAGCACTTCAGTGGTGTGCGCACTTCATTCACCGTTGCAAAATTTCAAATTACCTATATTAGCTGTAGTGAATGCGTTAAATCCATTCTTGAGACGATAGCTGGTAAATGATTCACATATCATTATCCATCAAAGAGCCTAAGATCTTGTGTGACTATGAGAACGAGAGACATTGTTTTGAACTTGATATTGCAGTAAAATATCATTTAGATGAGATGTGCTGTAAAGCCACAAGAGGAATCAGGTGATACTTTTATCATATGTATGACATACCTCCACAAAAACACTCAAAAAGTCCTTAAAAAGTTAACGGGGATTCATATCATCATATTAAACTAGCATATTTTTCACATTTTTAGCTCTCCGGCCCGAAGGGCCCGATGAGCTGTCATGCCATGGCGTGGCGTCCGCGCCGATCGTCCGTCTCGTCCGTCAACAAGTTGAAAATGCTTCTTCTTCGTCATTTCTCAAACCGATTTTGATTCTGAATTGTTTCATATCGATAGGGTAGGTGGGGGGATTAAAACTTCTACACAGATCGTGGAATTCATTATATTTTTAATTTTATGCTAATTTATTCGAAATCACAAAAAAATGCTTCTTCTCCTTCATATCTCAACCGATTGTTGATTTTGATTGCTTTATTGGTAGGCTGAGTTATGCCACATTAACTTCTACACAAATTTTGAAATTATACTCCATTGATTATTATGGTAATTTATGCAAATTTATCCCCAAAATAACAAAAAATTGCTTCTTTTCCCACATTCTTGACCGCATTTTCATTCTGTTATGTTTGATCTGAGTAGGCTAGGTGGGGCTTCAAGACTATTCTGCACAAAATTTTTAAATTAATCAATTAGCAAATTTAAAATCTAATCAATTATGCAAATTTATGCAAATTCATTTCTGAAATCACAAAAATGCTTCTTCTCCTTCATATTCAACCAATTTAATTTGATTATCTTTATTTACGGTAGGGCTGCAGTTATGACACATTAATACTTTTACACAAGGAATTTGAAATTATACTCCATTAATGTTTTTAATTTATGATAAAATTAATCAAAAAATAACAAAAATTGCTTCTTCTCTCACATTTCTTGACCGATTTTCATTCTGTTTGTTTAGGATCTGATAGGGTATGGTGGGGCTTCAAGACTTCTACACAAAATTGTGAAATTAATCAATTATGAAATTTAAATTAATTATGCAATTTATGCAAATTATTTCACAAATCCAATAAAAATAAAAAAATATTCATCCATTCATTTCAACCAATTTTGATTTAGTTTGGCTTTATCTGGTAGAGCTAAGCTTGGTCACTAACTTTTACCCAGAATTTTTATACTGCTTGCGTCCATTAATTAATTATAGTAATTTATGCAAATTTTTCCAAAAATAACGATAATTTATTTCAGTTCTTATTCATATCAAGTACCTAATTAATTGGTTCCACTTCAAAATGTGCTTTTTCACAACAACAAATCAGTATGGAGACCCCGGAAGGGATCCTGGGGATGCAGATCATTATAATATCATTGTAGTTATTATTATTTTTTTTTATATTATTTATTTTTTTTTCTGATCCTTCCAGGGCCATGCTAATAATCATTTTTCGTCACTCGAATTTTTTATATTCATGTTCCTTCGCGACCATCAAATTTTATCTTTTCACCAGTCATAAATTGTTACCCATGTGAAAGTTCGGATATATGATGTTGAGATGCCGGCGTGAGCGCATACGTCATTATGCCGTTTTCTGTTAAGCTGACAACTACACTCCAGTCAATTCCAAGTCATTTAATCTTCATGTACACTGAATCATAATTAATTTATCTGGTCGAAAAACACATTAGCTTCTGTTAACAGCACCAATTCCAGTATCACAGGACTGTCCTTCGAATATCAATTGTTCTAACATTCAAGTGTCTACCGGTATGTCTGTGACATGGACAGAGCCAACTGTACCAATAACCGAGCTTTGTCCTCTCAGTTCTCACGCATAATCCGGTGATTATTCCCAGTTTGGAACTCTAATGTTCTGCCGCACATCTATCGAATGAATGCCATTCTGCGTCTTCAGTGATGCAGCTGGAAATTATTCTACATGTATATTCTCTGTGACTGTCACTGATATGTTTTGTTGTACATTATTTCACTTTATCATCTTCTTTCTCCTTTTGTTTTTTCTTCTTGTTGATGTTGTAGGTAGTTGTTGTTGTTGTTCTTCTTCTTCTTCTTCTTCTTCTTCTCCTTCATCTTCTTCTTCTTCCTCTTCCAAATTTTAGCGGGAGGCACACAGAGTAAACTTGTCAAAACTGTGAAATAAAAAATAAAAAATGAAATTGACTTTTCCAACCCGTATTTGTCACAGGAAAGTGCCTCAGATTTTTCTCTCTCATGCTAGTGGGAGTGTATTCTCAGTACGTACAGGATTAACAACAGAGTATTACGCAAACCATCAACAGAAACTTGCACAGTAAGGGGGGCAAGGGGAAAAATCACCTCGCCATCATCTTTAAACAAAAATGATGTTCAGATTATCTTGGCAGAATCATCTGTTTGGGAAGGGGATGAAACATTTTTGAAATAGGTGTTGTGGCTGCATTAATGCTTTAATATGTGGCTCCAAAGGCCAAAACTAAATGTATTTGATGATGTTTTACTGGCACCACAGGAAGGTTGCGTGTCCTCGGGTGAGCATCGTGCCCCCTGGGGCTCTTGTCTTTCTGCCTTCTCGTTTTCGTCTTGTATTAGCACAGTCATACTTTTAACTCCCATCTCCCTATTTTTCATCTCTGGCATAAAAGTGTAAACAAAATCGTAACTGGAATTTAATCTATGTCAAAGTGACAAGTGGGGTCCCCAGAGATTTGACATAAAAGGAGAGGGGGCTGCCAGGTAACAGGAAGAATTTAAGGCTTCATTCTTTGCATGGTGCGAATCATGGTATATGGTGATGTGTGTCACATACATGTACCCTCAGCAAGGCCCTACTTACATGTAGTAGTAAATTGCTGTTATTTTACGTCTTAGCTTACTTGTTCCATTGGAACAAGAACAGCAAACTAGCTACAGGGGGAGGAGCTTATTGATTTGAGAAGTGCATTAATTAATATGGTGTCATTAACACACATGCTTCAGGCCGCATCAGTGGTGGGCTGCATGCATCGGTTTTGTCACATCAGCTCAAGGCCAGTGTGTGAGCCTTCTGATTGGTTGGCAAGAAATGACTATTACCACAAAACCAAAGAAGACAAATAGACAAATACAGCACAGAGAGGGAAATGCACTGATAATGCAATCATTTTAGGTGTCTGTGTGTATAACTTCTTATCCCTGGTTATACTACACCATAATGTAAAGTTAGATTACAAAATATTGTTTCCTGTTGAATTCAATGAATTTTTTTTTTACTTATTCCTGTTACCAGCCAACCCCCACTGACTTTTAGCTATATTGACTGTACATGTAGTTGTGAGATCTTGTTTTGCCTGATTTGGTTGATTCTCACTTTAATAGAAATGCCCATTTTTATGTTCACTTTCATTCTCCAGATGTTGGACTTTCAGCTGGTGCCGTTGCCGGTATTGTCGGAGGCATCATTCTCGCTTTGGCTCTGTTTGCTCTTGTCCTCAAAGTGTGGTGCTGTACCACCAACCCCAAACCACCGACGACGAGGACAATGACATCGCCACCAACCAATCCCGACACAGCCACCCCGAGCAACCCGCGCCAACCACAGATCTATTCCATCAACCAGAGTGTGTACTATAACAGTTATGGTCATACCGTGCATGTCAATGGGCCATCTGGTTCTCCCCTTGCCTACCCCCTCCCGTTACCGATGCACGCCGAACCGCCACCCTCTTATGAAATGATATCCAGCTACACGCCACAATCCTACCAAGTATCCCCGACAGGTGGACCAATAAGTCGCTCATTGGCAAATCCATTACTACAGCCACCACCGACATCAGCATCATCACACCCGAATCCCCCAGTGGGAAATCCCTCGTCGGGAAATCCCCCATCATCGGGGAATCCCCCATCATCAGGGAACCCCCCAGTGAATAGGTCTGCATCGTACATGGCACCACCTCCACATACCCAGCCGGCCCCATCGGCAGGCCCACCAGCCAGCCCTACTGGTGCTCTCCCAAAAGAACCTCCCACTTATGTGGCCACGGTACATGGACCTGATCTCCCGTCTGAACCTCCCAGTTATAACTACAACAATAATAGTAATGCTTACACAAATTCAGGCTACACTCCGGATGTAGTACAAGATACAAATAGAAGTATTACACCTGTGGATAATCTGAATTAGTTGTTCATTTTTAAAATTTCATAAAATTAGTTGAGGTTCCCCTATCATGGTCTGTCATTATCACCATTGAACAAAATTTTAGTATACAGTCATTGTTTGAACTTGTGTACGTCGAAGGTCTTGGCAAGGTCTTGTCTTTGTTCCCTTTTGTTTTATGACCTTTATGAGTCAAAATTTGTATCAGTCAAAGCCATTTCAGCAGTTATAACAGAGTTAATGTGTGTGAGGTTTACCGTAGGCCTACAATAGATGACTGGAATTGAAGCTTTGAAAAGGCACAATACCCTTACCACCTCTGTCAGTAAAAACTTGTTAGCTGTGGGTTCCACAAAGTAAAACCAAGTTGTGAAACTACTAAACAAGGTGATATCAGCTGGAACAAATTTATAACAATAGGCAGCAATGTTTCTCGTATCGCTTTCACAAATCTTGTGATGTTTTGTGTGATCAACTTGAAACTGTTGCCAATTTGTTATTTTGTTTGTTTTGTATAAATAAACCTAGTCATTCCTTTTTCAGGTGGTATATTTTTAAAGAATGGATGAAATTATCTGGCAGGCCAGATCTAGTCTCTGAGTTGTCACGATAAGAATACCTAGTTTATTGTGCTACTGTATTAAGTCTTTCAACATCTTATCGCACTGTTCAATCTTATGCACCGTAATGTAGGTTAATCTATATTTAGATTGTAAATATGAATTAGAATACATTAATGTGATGCTATTGTATTTTTGTAAGAATTTAACTTAAAATGATAATATGTACACACATGTTACAAACTATCAGTACTGTAATATTAAGCACCAAAAAATATTTTAACAAAATGTTTGTGCCACTCAAAATGTGGGTTAAAATGTAACCCAATTTGTCACACAATATGCACAATGTCTGTATTCATTGTTATGCCATTTATGAACTATGTAAGGTACGATGTAAATTCTGAAATATTGTTAAGTTTTAATTTGTTTAATAAGTTGTCACCAAATTATTAAGGAAAGTAAGACATAATTTCATCTCACTTCAAAGTGTGGTGTTTTCTACACATTAGTTAAATGCAGCAAAGGCCTTTTATTTTTAACCCATTGGAGACGATTTGATTTCACTATAACACACATTTTCCATAGACCACAACACGAGTTAACTCTTACTTAGTCTCCAACAGGTTAACATTTCATGTTGCTGGGCTAATTAAGCAGACAGGCTTGAATGGAAGCCCAGTACATTCCACACTGACAGATGGCAGTCTTCTACAGAAGCCTAGAAAATATAATCAACTTTTCAGTTAAACAATAAGAGTTATATTGCCGAATGCTACTGTCCCATGAAGTAAATTTTTTTGCCAGTATTATACTCTGTGTGGACTTTTTTACAGAGAAACATAAATTTATGGGTTAAAATTCCCTTCATGGCCAACCACATGAAAATCATGTCTTCTCTCATTGAATAATAATGTCTATAGGAGTGAGCCCAAGGGGATAATTTACAAAACCTACTTTTCAAGGAACAAAAAATACAGCACTTCTGATCACTTTTCTGTCTTATCTTATTTATTTGTAGGAAAGTGCATTGTGGCCTCCGGATTGGGGCACATTTAAGGGTTAAATCAGACTTAACCCCTTGGGGACGACAAGCTTGTGCAGAAGCCCAGTACATTGCACACCCGGAGACAACGGGCTTCTACAGAAGCCCAGAAAATCGGACAAAAATTTTGGTCAAACACTGAATATATGGTATAGTTTTATAGCTTAATGTGGTTGTCCTAATAATTACACATTTTTGACTGGTATAAAATAAGAAAATAAATATTCTGTGAAGAATTTTATAAACAAACATACGTTTACATTCCCTTCAAAGTCGACTATGTGCAAATCGCGTCGTCTCTCAATAAACAACAGTGCCGTACAGCATCAAGCCCAAGGGGTTAAGGTTTTAGGCTGAGAAAAAAACCCAATGAAGTGGAATGTTAATGTTCAATGTGCAGATTTATTGCCACAGTGAATGTGATATTTCTATATTTCTTCACTGACAGGCTGTTGTATGGAAATAATACAATATTTAGCAAAACATGTTTTTGTTTTTTGGCTCTGTATTTGTTGATCACAGCAGTACTACATTAGAAATCACATACTTATTTCATCCAAAAAACAATACACCAAAAATGAAATAGAGCTGATATGTGTCATGTAAAGAGAAGATTATTCAAATATGTACATGTAATGCTGGATACATTTACCACATAACGTCCCTGGATTGACAAGAACTTTGTACACATATCTCAAAAATGTTGAATGTTCAGATAGCCAAACAACATGGCTCCTGTTACACAATAACAAATGGGATGGCAGCCATTTAACTGGCCACAATGTCTCTATTTTATTAACTTAGAATTGTTCAAGTCATACCATGAAATCTGGCTTGCTGGCTACATGATTGCCCAAAACCTCATTTTCACCAAGAAAAATTGAAGTATGGGGTCTTGTTACCCCAGGGACGATAACTGTGTTTGTGACTGCTCCTAAATGCTTGGTAGTTTGGAGATACAAAAGTATGTGAAACCATCACAACGTGAGATACATGTATGTCTATATTATTGTGTTGCACCATCTCTTGTTATCAAGGTTGGTACATGTCGCACATCCGTGAATTGTCCAACGGAATTTTGTCGTATGTGGTCCTGTTTCTCAAGTGGTAAATTGTGTGTTCATATGTAAATGTCAGAACCATTCCATATGACGAGTTTGTGTTACATTATTCTTATACCTTCTAGTTCAAACAGGGTCTTAAAAACTGTTGTGCTAATTATTATAATCTAGAACTATGCGTACATGTACATGCTATAGTAATTATTTCTAGTGACAACAAATGTAAGCACTCTATAGAGCCACTGTGGTAACAAGACATCACTTCTCATTTGTGGTTCAAATTAGTTTTTAAAAGTATAGTTTTAGTTGAAAATGCAACTTTTTCATCAATCTTTCACAAGGTATTCTATAGTCAAATGTACCTAGCCAAAGTCTTTTATTAGTGTAATATAAATGAATATAACTTGTTGTTCACAGTAATGTCCCATTGAATATTTCAGAAGAGTCATAAACTTATGTTACTGGCGATAGTCATGTATTTCAAAATCAGTAAATTGTAGCACAGGAGATTGTGTAATTAGGTGAAGTAAGCATATTGTTTATTTTGAGATAATGAGATGGATTATTTGCTCAAAAACTGAAATATTATCCAAACTTGTGGCAAGTACTGAACAATGAATTCATTACCTCATAACAAACTTTATTGAAATATGGTTTTAAAGACATAATTATTGTACATTTTATCATTGCATAACTTTTTAAAATTCATACTCATGTTTTTTTTTCGCGTATATATATTTGCTGAGGCTGGTAGATAATGTGCTGGATAACTCAACTTAAGACAAAATAATTATGATAATTCATCTAACTTTAATTATAACAGGCAAATTCTATTGTAATGGATATGCTACTTTACTATAATGAGCGATTTATAGAAAAAAAAATAGCTGGCAAAGTTTTGGAAATTTTGATAATTTACTTAAATCATGACTTGTCTGACGGGAGTCAGATGAAAACCGGTAGCATGCACAAATTATAACGAAGGGCCTGTGTTACTTTAAATGTTATAAAATCTCAGGTACGAGTGCTGTCTTTATAAACAATCATAGCTTCTTATAATCACGATTTTTCATGTGGAGTTATTGGGACACAAACTTGTGTGCATGTAGAAGCAACAGCAGTATTTTTGTGAGATTTTAAAATAATCTACATTTTTTGCAACAAAGATGTTAAAGTAGTGAAATTACAGCTGTGGCTCTTCATTTAGTAGCATGCTAGTAGCTGCATTTTTCCGATAAACATTTTGATTACTTAGCCAAACAACATACACTGTTCACGTATACGGTAAGATTTGTATTGTTTTGCACAAGAGAATAGTAGTCATACACTGACCAATCGTTATTTCACTCAAACTTTACCCTCTTGACAAAATTTATGGCTTTAATAACATGATTTTTTGCTAATATTTACCCTAATTGGTACATGTACATATGTATTTGATTGACATTGTTGTTTGCCTATGTCTGGTGTAAGTCAAACTTATACTTATGCTTAATTTTATCTGTCCAAAGACACAATATTTATCTGTTCGTGACAAGTTTTTAAAAAGTACACCAAATGTGCACAATATTTCCTAAACGCAATTTTTTTTTTTCACTATCAAATCAGATTGGCTACCATGTTAAAACTGAATGTAGTCATAATGTGAAGGACACAACAATAACGATGTTTTACCAAAATGATAATCTTAACATGAACCAAAGATGATTATATTATTGCCGTTGAAACAACAATGTATATTGTGACATTTGATAGGAGAAAACATGTACTTAACACAACAGGTTTCTTTTAAATGAAAGTTATGCATTATTAAACATTACAGAGTATTTTTTTAGCAAAATGTGTGTGCCGTATTCACAGTTTTGTTGTATTATGTATAGGAGAAAACATGTACTTAACACAACAGGTTTCTTTTAAATGAAAGTTATGCATTATTAAACATTACAGAGTATTTTTTTAGCAAAATGTGTGTGCCGTATTCACAGTTTTGTTGTATTATGTATATTATGTGTACTTCTACAGTCAATGTGTATTCACGAAAAAGGAAGGAGAATCTTGATGCAAGAATATGCGTGTTTGTAAGGCAGTAGTATTCATTTAGATATTAAACTGATCTAACAAACACAGAGACTGGTGACAACTTGTTTTGTGTTGGTGTATTGTGAAA
>JZLH01S0354295.1:102471-117116 GCA_001188425.1 Eucidaris tribuloides
ATTCAGAATGATCAGTAAATACATGTATATCAGAATCACCCAACACAGGACAGTGATCAGGAAGGAGATGTTCTTAAACAATACCACAACTATAATTCATCGTGCCTTTGGGATACCAGAAAATGGTCGATCCTCCCGGGGTCGATCCTATATAGAAGGATTATGATACTTTGAAAAGTGTAAATGACACTTTACAATCTTTTAATCAGTACAGACTGTCATTATTAAAACAAAGCTTCTATAAATTTCTTCAATGCTCTGGAATGATAAGAAGTTCTGTTATGATCAGTGTTAAAATATCCACGAACAGTAAAATGCAAAACTTTGATACGATGAATTCTTGGAATCAATCTCAATTATGATCCCGTAAACCTCATCAACACAATGTCTATCTTACTACACTAGGCTCCTTTGAAATACCCCCAGCCCTTGTCTTTTGTGGTAAGGGTATAACGCTATTGCAACCACGGGGAAGGGAACCGAAAAGACTTATATGGGGTCACTTTCTGACTTAGCATCAGTTTATTGTTTATATAGGTAGATAATCGGCCAATATCTAAATAACAGTGGCTTTCTGATCATTTGCTGGCAAGAGGATTTCATTTAAAAATGCATGTTATAATGAAGTGAAAGTGCATTTCATAGATACACGCAAGAAATAGCATTTAATATATGGCCAAAAATGTTGGGGGGGGGTGCTATTGCTCCTTCAGCCCTCCTTCCCCCCCCCCGTGAAATGTAATTTAAAAACTGATGAGTAAATTGGTTGAGCACTTTTCTTCCTTGGTATAAAAACCATCCACCCTGTCGTGATTTCGGTTCTGCCCTTGAAAGCACCTACTTGCCGCGCCATTTACACGCGCGCACATCGTTGTTCCTTGAGTACACAGTGGGCAGGGTTGGACACGACCGTTACAATGAAGCGCAATGGTCCTGATGGTGACGACGCGGTCGTTTCCAGCGCAACCGGATCGCTGAATCATTGCTCATATATATCATTGTTGGGTTTTTTTTGTCAAGACGAACTTGATCTCATTTGGTACTGCAGACCGTTACTGCAATCACCTGCTATTGAAAATGGAGGTGGGAAATAACGCTCGTCAGTTGCAATGGCTTAAAAATGCTATTTTATATTTTCTATTGGCGTCGATTTATCCCGCTGGAATCCCAATTGCTTTTGCACAGAATTACGGAGGCAAGTATAAAATGGCGTATTTCGTTACTTTTTTTTACAGTAATTTTGGATTTAGATAACATGACAAAGATCATCTGGGTAGACCGGGTGACACTGTACCAGTAGATCAATGTTAAAATTATTATTACTCTTGCTCCGCCGAGCCACATGCAAAATGGGAATGGATCATCATTTTACCGTGTTTTCATGTTAAAGATTTAAATTGGTTGATGTTTTATACTTATATTACTACTCATATCATATATATATGTATATTATATTATGTGTGTGTGTGTGTGTGTGTGTGTGTATGTGTGTGTGTGTGTGTGTAGTATATATGTGTGTGTGTGTGTGTGTGTGTCGTGTCGTGCGTGTGTGTGTGTGTGTGTGTGTGTGTGTGTGTGTGTGTGTGTGTGTGTGTGTGTGTGTGTGTGTGTGTGTGTGTGTGTGTGTGTGTGTGTGTGTGTGTGTGTGTGTGTGTGTGTGTGTGTGTGTGTGTGTGTGTGTGTGTGTGTGTGTGTGTGTGTGTGTGTGTGTGTGTGTGTGTGTGTGTGTGTGTGTGTGTGTGTGTATGTGTGTGTGTGTGTGTCGTGTGTGTGTGTGTGTGTGTGTGTGTGTGTGTGTGTGTGTCTCTCTCTTTCTCTCTCTTTGTGTGTAATATACAGTATAAATGTAGCATACGCTTCTGTTCCTTCCTGAAATGCATCTTGCAAGCGTATTATGGCATATAATTCGACTATTCATCACCAGTTTCATGGTAAATGGTTCCGCTTTTATTCATTTTCAATAGTTTGAGGGCTCCCCTGGAAAGCAGTTTCTAACTGAGGGGACTACCCTGTATAAAGGAGACAGAATTAGATAAATAAATTAATTAATTCATAGGTAGTTATATTGGTGGGTGCGGATATGTGTGTTCTGTTTGTTTGTTTTTTAATGCAATTTGATGAAATATTCATTCGTTCATCCACAATACTTCCTTCTTTGATTAGTATTACAATAACGTTTAAATGTATATCTTTTACATTTATACACTGGGTAAGTACGAAAAAAGCCCATATTAAATTCAGATTCGATCCCAAATCTTTCAAAATCGGGGGGGGGGGGATTACAAATCTAATATTTAGAATGATAAGATAATTGGTTCACTTTTAGGTGGTTCATTGGTCATTCATATGCCGTCACAATTGACTGTTTAGCGTAAAACATTTCAAAGCATTCACAACGACACAGCTTGTTACGCACGCTTACTGCAAACTCAAAAGTTGAGCAAAATATTTTATGAAATTGTTTTCCTTGACGGAAAATGACTGGCCAATATGCCACATGAAAGGAAATGGATATTAACTTTCATTCCTTGATATCTCCTATATGTATTTTTTTTTCTATTTTGAGAGCTATGGAATTGAACCTTGTTTTCCTTTTTTTTTACTCGCACCTCAATTATAAGTTAGACGCAGAACATTTAAAGTATTCACACGCTTGAAAATGAATCACAAGTAAAATAACAATAATTTTCCAAGTGTTTCCATTTCCTTTTTTTCTGTGTTTACTTTAAACACACACATACACACAACAGATAGACAGATAGATAGATAGATGGATAGATAGATAGATAGATAGATAGATAGATAGATAGATAGATAGATAGATAGATAGATATAGATAGATACATAGATATCAGTTGACTACTACAAAGAATTTTAGAACACATTTTCGTAAGAACCCAGGGCTATAAAACTCTATACTGTAGTAGCCTAATTGATCTTTATCTATGTTATATATATTGTTCCCATTCGAACGCTCTACCACCAAGGGCGTAGGCTAGGGGGGGTGCACCCCCCCCCGCAGAGCCAAAGGAGTTCCGCCCCTGGCAAGCAAAAAGAAATTTTCACCACCTTTTCTGCTTTCAACGCCTGGTTTTCTCAATTTTAGTTCCACCTCTCTAAGATGTGCACCTCCCCACACCAAGTTAGTTCCACCTCCGCAAGATGTGCACCTCCCCATGCCCAAACCAGCCTACGCCCCTGCTACCACTGGATGGTTTTACCCATACCTGGATATATTCCACACGTTTATATTATCTGGAATACCACCTTTTTAAAATGTTGGAACATTCTTACCAGACAGGTCTTGAAAGAAGGCAATGATGTGAACCATCAGCTTGTGTTTCCATATTATTTTTTATTCTTACTTGAATGAAAATATTACCTCTATATTTTCCAATATTTCGACCTACATGAGAATCATCAATTAAAATCAACTCTAATTGGCTTATATTTAAATAGACATTTTATTTCCTTATTTTAACCTCATACGCGTCGCGCCTGTTCCAACCCATATACCGCTATTTTTTTTTACTCACATAGTTTCCACACTATTTATTTTGCACAAAAAATGTAAATTGGTAGACATTACTTATAAAATTCAACCAAAGAATTCATTCAAATGAATTAATTTAAGTCTAGCAACTCAGATTTTGAAAACTGAAACATGGCAAAATGACATGAAATTCTTAAGTTCACGTGAAACATTTAAGTAACTGGAACAAAATGTAACAAATAAACCTTAGTAATTTTTAACACAAACGAAGTATTTCTAATTCTTGAAATGACCGCATTTATACATAGTGTTTTCCGTATTACTTTATACTAAGTTCCTGCAACGTCTGTAGTATGAGCCAAGTTATCTGATGGACATGCGTATGGTAATTTACGTAATGGGTAACAACAATCATCCATCTACATACTATTCATTTACAGCTTCAAATAAATCATTGATGAAATGAGTTGTTAACGATCTGTGACACTAGCAGACACATTACTTTAGTAGGACTTAGTAGGACTTTAGTAGAGAAAAATAGCAATGTAAGCATTACATTTCTTATACCCTTAGACATAGATGGTATATATGGAATTGAAAAAAAAAATATGTGTAATAAGATGTTATAAAGTAGGAAGTTATTAGGAATCGGCTAGTGTGAGTTAGGGATGATATACATTTGTAAAAAGAAAACAACCTCAAGTAACGTTATGAAAGAATGAAATGACTTGTATCTACATTCGAAATTACATGAGTTTATACTTGTATATTAATTTTCGGACATCTATCTATTTACATAATTCTTTAAAGTGTATAAGATTTCTTGTTATTTCCAGTAGGAGATATTTACAATAGCATTAAGTTATCATTTTAAAAATATATTTCAATGGAATTATGACGAAATTTTTACAGTGTTGTTATTCTTAACAGTTTCCTCATGCTGTACTTATATCTGTTAGACGTCAGGCTAACTTCATTTCTGTCTAATCCGATGATTTTGGAGTATTACATGAAATTGACATGTCTGTGTTCTTCCATATTGCACACTGCTTATCTGAATCGTGTTGAATTGTTACAATCATGGATGCTGCGCAACTATTTGTGATATATGGATAAGAGGACATTGTCTATTTACGCAATACACAAGACACACGCATAATGAATATATATATATATATATATTATATATATACATCACTTTACGGCATCCATATACTATAACTGATATACTATATATATATATATATATATATATATATATATATATATATTATATAATAAATTATGAGAAAAGTATGAAAATCCGTAGTGCAGTTGTAATAGATAAATAAATACAAAGAAGACGAAAAATAAGAAGCCAGATATGTACTAGCAAATATACTTCACAAGCGTTTCATTTAATTTCTTCAGGTGAAGTGATACATTACTGGCAATTGCCAGTTTATATATAGGCTTAAGTACATATACAAGTATAATAAAATTCATAACATCAGTGAATAACAAAACAGTTAACATGTCAACAAATGATTACTGTGCACGTAAGATCCAGATACTTCGAAAAGAAAACACACTCGAGGAAAAAAGTGTAAATTGCTTTCTTATTACCACCAAATCAAGGTCGGAATGGTTAGTGTTATTCACGCCATAAATGGTGCATGACATGTGCACCCGTGCGGTTAGCTTAATCGCTTGGGAGTATCGAAATGCTGAAACCGAATTTTGGTCTTAGATTATTTTATTTCTAAACATTTGAATTCAGACTTGGTTTGTAAATTTCGATGAATTGTTTCTCCTTAATAGTCGTTTCATTCTATCGCCATCTCTCATTTTGTAAATTGGTGTTATTATAAAGTTGGGCTCCTGCGGTCCAGCACATGAGTAAATATGGTTGCTTAAAGATAATTGTCTGTATTCTTTTTGGCGGATTTGTTGTCTGTGCACTGTTAACCTGTGGCGAAGGGTATGCGCCAGTTTCCCCTATGTATTGTTCTCCACAACCGTTGCATGTTATGCAGTATAACAAATTCTTACTAAACATGTAAAATCATATTTTATGACAATTTGGTAGATGCCCTTTAAAAAGAAATTCACGACTTCCTTTATGTATGGACAAGCTTTGCATCGTTTGTCCTTGCACTTTTGATTCCACCAGCTTGAGTGTCATGCTTTAAAGCTGCTCTAGTTAAAATTCGTTGAGGTTAGGTGCTTGTCGTTTACTCGGGATAAATTTAACGTTTTATAAGACTTGGTTCAAGAGTCTTGTCCCCACATAATGATGGTAAGGAATCTCTAATGATCTTAAACATATTAGGATTGTTGGGGTTGTATGTGTGAACCAACGGAATAATATTTGGATGGTGTCCTTCTTTTTACATGAACGTAAAACCTCAATGGGAATGGACTTTGCGTTCATAATACCATTCTCTATAATTGATTTAGGATATTACGTGGCAAAGCATGTCATTTGTTCACTTAATCGTGCATCTTGAGTAGTTGGGTCTGATACAATTGTGCAAATACGCCTTGCAAGATTATAAGGCACATTTACTTTACAGTGCCGAGGTGACATGATTTAAGGGAGGTATTGGTGAGTATCAGTGCTTTGTGAAAATATCCGTTTTAATGATATTGCCATCATTGATTACCATCACATCTAGAAACTAACATTTTGTTTGTCAATTTCAAATTTGAATGATATAGTTCATGTAAATTTTGCAGGATATTGTTAATTGATCAATATCACCATATTCATCCCTCCAAATGATAAAGCAATCTCGAGATATCTTAACAATTCTTTTGAACATAATTTCTCAATTTGTCATTGAACTATTCCCAGGAAACATACATCCTTTCTTCAAGATATCCCATAAACAATGTTGCATAGGTCGGGGCCATTTTAGTTCCCATGGCTGTACCTTGTAGTTTAAATAATATGAATTATTAAATTGGAAAGTATTATTGTTTAGTATCATATTCACAGCCTCCAAACATAAATTCTTTGTGAATCTGGAATCAACTACATCAGATGCTTGTCTAACAATACCAATATCAATATATGTACTCCAGAATCATGTGGGATATTAGTATACAACTATTTACATCAATATGTTACAAGTAACGAGTCGCCATCTACTGTTTTGGGGAGATGATTTAGAAAATCGAGGTCATCCCGCACAAACCTTTGACATATTTTGTCAGTGGTTTTAACAGAATATCAACAAAATTACTCATCGATGAGTGGGGCAATTTGGACCAGCTATTATGGACGCATTTTTAATTTTTTAGGTGGCATCACAGTGAATATATTCTGACGCTGTTTTCGACACATTGTTTTTTTCTGAACTTTGGTGAATTTCGGTAATCCGTAAGATTACTCGTACCAAACTCAAATTCCACTTAAAAAGGTTTTCCTCATTTTTTTGTGAAACATGTTGCATGCTTCTCACCAAAAGAATGCATTTTCTTCATAATAACTGAGTCGATATTACTTTCTAACTTCTTGTACGTTGATTTGTCATTAACGGTTTCTTCCATTTTAGCAATATAAATGTAGTATCGCATGACCACAAGGCTCTCCTTTATCTGCTTGTTTATTATGATATCATCATTACTCTTCAGTTTGTCTAAATACACAGCGTTCATTGTTATTAACATTTACTTCTCGTTGTTTATTGTCAGTAATATTGTAACCGTTCTTTTCAAAAATCAACGTAAGTATCTAAAGTGGGATTTCTGTTTCTTCTCTGGTGTAAATTTACTTTTATTTCTAACTTTGTCTATTTAGCTGTGTTCTCTAGATCATTTGAGCCGTAAAAATATTCGCTTAGACGTAGTGAACGATACATCTTCTTTTAAAGTTTTTCTGTCCCGTTTAGGCCGTCGGGGTGAATTTAGGCTCCCTTCTTCAATAATTCAATTGCACCATTGTCAAGTTCAAGTGATGAAAGGTTGATTACTTTGGGCTCGATTTAAGTCTACTCACGTTACTTGATTGGCGGCGTTTGATTTAAATTATCTTTGAAGTAGAGGGAAGTCGTCAAGCCGAAAATGGTTGGAACGGGGGTTGGAACGACTTTTTTACTTCATGCCATTCTTCGGTGTTGTTGTAGTCAGTGTTAGGTTGTGATGATGTGACAACTTGTGCGTAGCTCCTCCTCGGCCTGAAACCACGGCGATGAGACGGCATAGCCTGATGAATGTTGTGCATGATGTTCGTAACGTTGAGTGCTGTATGCTGGGCGGTGGAAATAAGCGTTCTCTCGATTGTAGTTGCGTTGTCGTGGTTGTTGTTGGGATTGATACCGCTGGCGACGTTGAGTGTGTTGCGGTTCTGGCCATTGTTGTTGAGGTGGTGGTCGTTCTTGACGTCGCTGTCGTTCCAGTTGTGTCCGTTGTTGTCGACGCGGATTGTATGGCGGTTCTTGTCTGTGATTACGTGGCGGTGGTCGTTCATGATGTGGTGGTGGTCGTTGTTCATGATGTGGCGGTGGTTGTGGTTGACGATGTGGCGGTGGTCGTCTCAGTTTCCCTTCCGAATCATCTACTGGTCTGATGATTTGCTGCCACCAACTCTTTTTGCGTTCCCATTGTTGACGAAGCTTTTTTTGTACAGATTGCATTGATGAGGTCCATTTCCATTATTTCCATTATGAGGTCCATTTCCATTATTTCCATTATGAAGTGTATATATATATATATAAAATCAAATACAAAAATAATGAATATTAATGAAATGAAAATTAGTGAACAAAGGAAATGACTAACAAGACCGTTGTCATGATAACGGTAAAAGCTAACCATACTGATATTAAAAAGAATCAACAGCAGCACCACCATCACCATAATAACCACCATAATCATAATCATAAGTTGCTTATATTTCATGCATTTACTTCCTACTGTGTTCATGTATGGGGAATTACACTTGCATAAAATGTACTATGGGGGCCATTGTAGTTTTTCACTTATATTTGCACTCAGACTCTTTCACGGGTCAATGCGCATGGGTGTGGGTGGATATGTTGCTATTATTTATAGCTATTTTCTCATCATATACAATTATGAAGTATTGATCATCGCGTGACGTGCAAACCTCAAGTAAATATTGAAACCATCCATCAAAAACACTCTTAACTACATTGGGCGTGTACATCAATATTCTAATACACGCCGCATGAACTGTTAATGTCATGTAAAATAGGCGCATACAATACTGTACGAATACAAACATTTGGTTGCCATGTAGACCTTTCCAAATATCATTCTGTTTACCCAACGTCGGTCAATATTTTCAACTAGATTCCTACTGCGTTTGTCACAGAAACAACAATATCCATCATATTGTTGTTTCATAGCCCCTTTCAAGTCTCAACCCCTCTTTTTCAAGCATCTACATAATACATGCAATATTGCAATGATTGCAATGGTTGTACTTTAATGCGATCTGTAATCACTCTTTTCCTTTTGTCAATCCCAATCACACACTACAATCTATATTTCAGCAAGTGGTATGCAAACATCGTTTTCTAATGGAGATTTTTAAAATGCTTGTCAATAGCCACAATCATTAAAATACATCAAATGAATATAAGACCACCTTATATACGAATAGTACATCAAAGATCGTATTTAATATAATTGTACAATCATCAAATAACCTCTTGGCCCTAATCAAATTAAGTACATTTGTAAAAGTAATTGACTGTGCAAATTATTATTAAAAATCCAATATCGATATTCGTCAAATATTTACATAGACATTCCTGAGAACAGCTATAGACTAGTTTGTGTAGATATATATATTTTTTTCACATCGCAGGATTGCAATTTTGCTTCAGTACGTTTAACATGAGTGCAAAACATTCATTTTCGTAGGTATAATTTATCAAAAACCACACAGTAAAAACGATGTTTTAAATATTTTAAGCAACTGCTTACCGTTGTTTAAGCCTGTCACTCTAACAACATTGTTTAAAACGTTTAAACAACCATAATTGTGGAATCCTTCTTTTAAACATATTTGTTAAAATTTGAACAACCAATGTTGTTAAAAAGACGGATTCCACGATCATGGTTGTTTAAACATTTTGAACAGTTAGTTCATCATATCGAATCTAATAATGTTTTTGATTCTCTCCAATCTGCTTACAGGTCAAGTCACAGTACTGAGTCAGCTCTTATCGAAGTAAAAAAAAGTACATTATGTTTTCTCTCGACTCACATAATGTAGTTTGTATGGCACTGTTAGATTTATCAGCTGCATTTGATACAATCGATCATCAAATTTTCATATCTCGTTTATTTAATGGAATAGGTGTTCGGTTAACAATTCTGTCTTGGTTCCAGTCATACCTGTCTGGATGGTCTTCAGAAGTTTATGAATTGGTGGCACATTGTCAAGTCCTACAACTCTAGAATTTGGATTCCCTCAGGGGTCAATAGTAGGACCCATAGTATACTCAATATGTACTCTTCCTGTTGGTGACATCATCCGAAATCACAGTATTAATTATCATCTTTGTGCTGATGACATACAGTTATACAGTGTGTCTCGAAAAAATGGTACAATCGGGAGAAAAATATTTTAGGTATGTAATTTTTTCAAAAGGTATGTGTACTTGGTATCATATTAAAGCAGAATAAATTCTTTTTCTGATAAACCTACTTTCATCCTATTTGCTTTTATACGTCAAAAGTTATGATTACTTTTGTGCAGTCAGGCAAAATTACGTTTGTCCCACTTCTGTGTATTGGTCCCAATGATAACTGAATTGGTGGTATTGTTACTTACAGAACTCATGCAAATTGAATTATAAAAATCAATGATAAAACAAATAACAAATGCCTCTTTGCCTTTGATATGTTTATTTCTATTATCTAGTAAATAAAAAGAAAATACAAATAGCCCTTACTCGGAATTGAAATGATATTGCACAGTGTTCATGTGTTCTGTTTACCAGACTTCATTCACACTGACATCATGATGATCTGCACATCTCATTCATTTTAGCCATTTTGTCAAAGTTATGTACCTCCTTTGTACTTCAAATAACAGGAGATCAGAAATGTACAACCTAACAATTCCATTCATTCGCTAAATTGAATGATTACAAATACTTTTCACAATCTCATTTGGGGTTTCTAATTTGTTAAGCAATATGCAGTAACTGGATGCACATGTATACGGCACATACAGTATACTGGGACAAACGTGATTTTGCGTCATTGCAGAAAATTCAATATATCTCAAGATTGACACAACCAAATGATATCAAATAAATTGCACTAAAGTATGTTCTTTTAGCGCTATGACAATACCCAATTTGTCTAGGTTGTATATGATTTTCATATATTAAAAAAATAATTTCCGATTGTACCATTTTTTTTGAGACGCACTGTATATTTCTTTTGATCCTAAGACTCCTGGAGCTCTCGATAATGCACTTGATAAACTTCAGAATTGTATATCAGATATAAGAGAGTGGATGGTAGTGAATAAGTTAAAATTGAATAATTCAAAGATTGAATTCTTTGTTGCTGCTTCTGCTCACAACCTGCGCAGTCTTCCAAATGTCCAATTGGATGTTCAGAAACATAAGAAACTTTGGTATTATATTTGATTCTTGCATGTCGATGTCCTACCATATCTCTCACATCTGTAGTACAGTTCCTTTTATATATTTCTAGGATCAGAAGGTTTATTGACCAGTCTGCCTGTCACAATGCTGTTCGTTCTTTAGTTCTATCTCGTATTGATTATTGCAATGGGCTTCTTTCTCCAATTCCCTCTAATCAGTTGACTCGTGCTCAACGATTACAAAATTGGGCGGCACGATTAGTTCTACAAGTTTCTCGTGATCATCCTTCTCAACCAAACTTGAACTCACTACACTGGCTTCCCTTGAAACAGAGAATAATTTTCAAACTATTCTTGTGTGTCTACAGAGCACTCAAAAACCAGGCTCCAGAGTACTTACGCAGTTGTATGAATTTATATACACCCACCAGATCACTTAGGTCAGCTAGTGACCCTCTCTGTCTCACATAGTCAGTTACTCGCAAATTAGCCGGTGATAGAACATTTACTGTGTCAGCTTCAAAGTACTGGAATGATTTGCCACTTACAATAAGACAGTCTTCATCAATACCTATTTTCAACAAGGCATTAAAAACCCAGTTTGTAGTTTTAAGTATACATAGTTGTATACAATTGTAAGCGCTTTGGGCCTAATAAGAAAAGCGCAGTATAAGTGATTATAATAATAAAAAGAATAATAATAAAGCACATGTATACATAATTATAACACATGGGCATAACAAAACACTTGAAACGTTATCACATGATTACTTCATGTACTTTGTATGACAAGAATCATATACTTCGGATAAAAGAGACCAACCCCAGGAACTGGTTAACTGGTTTCCATACGATTAGTAATGATCGACGGATTTTAATGAGAGCTGGTATGAAGGTACATTATATCAACATTCCAAGGGCGTAGGGTGGGGTGCACTGGGTGCACGTGCACCCCCCCCCCCGAGCCATAGGAGTTCCGCCCCTAGCAAGAAAAACGAAATTTGCACCACTTTTTCTGCTTTCAACGCCTGATTTACTCAACTTTAGTTCTACCTCCCTAAGATGTGCACCTCCCCATGTCAATTTAGTTCCACCTCCCCAAGATGTGCACCTCCCCGTGCCTAAACCAGCCTACGCCCCTGAATTCAGCCTAAGTTTGAAATCAGAGTATGTAGATCCTATGTCAAAGGTCATAGCTCATTAAATGCGAAAAAAAGTTTTGAACTTATTTCTGTTCAATAATTTCGCTCTAGGTGTATGCAGGCCAAAGGGCAAAGTTCACACCTCATTAAATATGCATATGCTTTTTGTACCCAGCGAGGGGATGCTACGCTTTGCGTTGTCCTTGTTCAATTTCCGTTCAATCCCTCCTGTGCTAATAAATTATTACAGTTGGTTAATCAATTACATATCTTTATTCTATATGATACTTATTATGATAAGTGTTTTAGGCATATTTCTATTTTGACATTTCACCTGTCAGGTCTACTTTATCTTACAGATTTATAATGACCGACCGGACTTGAAATGAATCAAACTTTTACAAGAAAGGGCAATTGATAAATTATATAGGGGCCTACAGTTATATAATTGGCGCTTAAATTTTGTCATAAATTTATATTCAAGTCATGGATAAGTGATGAATGGTTCGTTATTTTGTTTTGTTTTATTGTCATTAACCAGATGTACGATTAGTGGATGGCTCAAACAGCTACGAAGGAAGAGTTGAAATCTATTACCTAGGGGAATGGGGAACCATTTGCGATGATCGCTTCGGATTGACTGATGCTGACGTTGTGTGCAGACAACTTGGTTATCGGTTTGGTGCTTCAGATTTCCATAGCAGTGCTTTTTTTGGGTATGGATCCGGCCGTATCTGGTTGGATGAAGTCTCCTGTAGTGGAACGGAATCCTCCTTGAGTTCATGCGGTAGCGATGGATGGGGTGTTGATGATTGTAGCCACGCAGAAGATGTTGGAATAACGTGTTACCCAACTAACCGCGGTAAGTCTTTCCTAATTTCTTCTTTGTCTTCTTCCTTGTGTTTTACTTCTTTGTTGTAGGTGTTTTATTGCATTCACCTCTGTCTCCAATAGATGTTCCGATAATTGTTATCTCCTCTCCCCCCCCACCGTTTTTTGGCCGGGGGGGGGGGTGTTATTCTCTTCATAGTACGCAGTATTGCCAAATCATACCCCTCAACCACAATACCATGGTTCGCGTATTTATCATGTATGTAATTTGTGTGTATGTACGGTATGTAGTAGGGGATATCTATTTCTAGGACACTGTATCTCGGGAGGATTGAGTATAGTGGTAGGAAGGCGAACTTGGGAGGGGCACCCCGCCTTCCTTGCTCTGTTTTAGATTATATCACATCATGAAATTAATATCTCTGTAACAACATCATATTCCATCATGCAGATTCACATACCGAATTTGTGTGTATAAACGCAACACCGTGTACTTAACCGCAGCCCTTTTTACATGATTATTCGCCAGGAAAAAATAATTATCGTTATACACCGCAAAATACATGCTTTTTACTAAATGATACAGTTGCAGAAAAATCCATATTTCGTCGCCATAAAGGCACCCACCATGACCCCACCCTGTCATGGCGAACCCGGTGTTTGGCCTCCACTTCTAATCAAAGTTAGTAATAAGAAAGTTAAATACCCGAAATAGTCTTTCATCACCTTGCCAACGCAATTATTTTTGACCTTACAACCAACGGCTATCTCTATAAATGAGCCAATCGGTAGGACAGGGGGGGGCTCTTGGCATTGGGGGGGTTATAAAGAAACGTGTAGTCACAACCCGTGCCCTCGCTGCCCTGTTTTAACCTAGGTCACTATCAATAATAATACATTAGGCACTAATTTCCATCATACATCAACCATCAATATTATATTTTATACAATGTGCATAACAGCACTTTCGTGCCATGGAGGCGCCTATCCCACCATCCCCCCCCCCGATCCTGATCCTGAATGGTTTGGAGCTCCCTTCAAACAGTTAGTCATAAGAATCTCTAACTCAAAAGTATTTATTGACCTGTTAAATAATTAGCAAGTACACCCCTATCTACATCGCCAAGTGGGCAAGAGGGGGGGGAGGGTGATGGCATACGGGATTAGGGTTGACACCCCAGGTCCTCCTGTCATTATCATATAGATCAACATCTTGACATAATTCCATCCATTGCACCACATATACGATACAAATGTGCATAAAATCAATTTCTAACCATGGGGGGGTTTCATCCCCACTATCACCTGACCCTGATTCCCGACTTGGTCTTGGGGTCTCCCCTTCTAAAGCCAAAATTAGTCCATAAGTAAGCTCTCTATTTAAAAAGGGGTTTATCCACTTTTAACGTAATCCATAAAAATTGACGCTAAGCCACCCACCATTTACCCCCGACCATGTTTCCCCACCACCTTACCCTGACCCGAGCGCCCGCTTTGGGGCCCCCTTCTAAAATCAAAAAAGTAGTCCATAAGAACTTCTGTACCCAATAAATCTTGCTTTATTCCGCCGTGTATACGGTATTCCCAAAAATGACGTTAAGCA
>JZLH01S0354306.1:0-10531 GCA_001188425.1 Eucidaris tribuloides
ATATATATATATATATATAGTAGTGTGTGTGTGTGTGTGTGTGTGTGTGTGTGTGTGTGTGTGTGTGTGTGTGTGTGTGTGTGTGTGTGTGTGTGTGCGTGTGTGTGTGTGTGAGCGTATAGACGTGTTTAAGGAGTCAGCCTGAACATCGTTCTCGAAGAGGGAATTTAAACCGACGGTAGCTGATACGGTCCTACTAATATACCAATTATTTGTAACATTGGAAGCTAGCATGTTGTTAGAATTCGTTGTACAGGTTACACCAACTCCTTATTTCCATTAATCTGTAGATTTGTTACTATATTGGTGAATATTATTCTTCACTTACCTGTGTTACCAAAAATCTTCAAACGCAATTCAATGTTTTCGCGACGATTATAAACAGGAGTAAATTGAATCCACACCGTTGAGTATATGCTGTGGACGAGTGCTACTACAGGAGAATTCGAATACACATTTACATTTATTTTAACTCCGAATAATACTGGAATCCTGCCTCTCCCGATTGTTATCTCGCTTGCCTGGATAAAGGCCTTTATGATTGTTATAGTAATACCATACATCTCGACACCTTGAACTACCCATATGTCATGCTCGTTTACAAATGGATTCAGAATGTCTCCTTCAGCGTAAGATGACGGACGAAGAGTCGGTGATTGTGAAAAGGTAACATTTATGTTCACAATGTGATTACCTGGTAATTGAAAAAAAGAATAAAAAATAGTAGTTAAGTAGGTGACATTTTATTTTCAAACAAATAATATAAATGTGGTAAATTCACCATTAACATAGGCAGGGAGTCACATTTGCACCCCTTTCCGCACTACAGCAAATCATCACTAATGCCATTAGGCTATTTATGGAGAAAATATCTGTGAAATATGAAGATCAGTTTTCACGTTTAAACATTTTGTTTCACAAAAAATGTCAGTATCATTCGGACTGCATAAAATAGATAAAATTCGCACTTTTTGGACAACTACTGAGCGCCTAATTCATGCTTTTGTTATGTGCCATTTTGATTTTTTGTAATAGTTTTTTTTTTTGGTCTTCCGTCTCGTCAAATTTAAAGATTACAGCTGGTTCAAAATTCAGCAGCGCTACTCATAACACTAACAAAAAAACATAAATCAATTTCCCCAGTTTTAAAAAACTTACATTGATTACCTATTTAATGCCGTATACATTACAACGTACTCTTATTAGCCTACCAATGTTTTCATCAGTTTGCTCCACCGTATCTCATTGAATTGTTAACACCATATAAACCAGAAAGAATGCTTCGTTCACGTACAAAGTCATTATTACAGGTCCCACATACTGTGACAAAGTCATATGGGGAAAGACCATTTTCATATGCAGCTGCTTTTTCATGGAATAATCTGCTGGAATATCTTAGGAATATACAAACAAACGAAAAGTTTAGAAATAGTTTGAAAACGCATTTATTTACCATTTGGTAAACAATTCCGAACCCAGTGCATCATCTCAGTCCACTCCTTTAGTAAAAAGCGCTTAGAGACATGCTATTTTGCCTATGTATTATGCACTATACAAAAATCTTTTATTATTATTCCTGTATTATTATTAGCCCTATCAAGAGCTGAACAAATAAAAAAAAATATCATTTGCCATTTTAGTGCATGTTCTAGACTAGGAATTCTTGTCTGTACGAGACAATAATTTACATGAAAATCTAACGGTCACTGTAATTCCACTAATAATGAATGTTTAGCTCCTATACTTTGCTAATGCGGGTTCTTGGGTAGTATTTTCTTCTGTTTACCAGTGTATTAACACATTGTTAAGTTAGGTGAGCAAAAGAGGTGCCCTGCCTAGACAAACCTGTATGTTAATGGCTATACATTACGTCTAACAAAATGTTCCTTTAGACTGATTTGTTTTTATCATACGACATGAAACATGTAGAGACAAACACATATTGGGAATACTTTTATATTTTACGTAGATACGACCCGAAGAAATAATTCAAGATCTTCAGTGACCTTGTAACAAGTTTGGCATCATTCATCACGATCGTTACAGACTGTAACAGGCAAAACTGTCCAATCCTCAGTTTTCTCTCGGAAAATGACCATGGTTATAGAGTATTCTACCTTACGTGGTTAAAGACGGCTCCATTTTCGCGCTCTGCTTAAAACTACGTCCACGTGACGAAAATCTCTCCTTTGACTTGCGAAAGCCCATCTTTGCCCTTAACTCTTTGCCTGCTGAATTAATTCTGAGGGAATGATCATGACGATCGCTACTTCATAGTTTCTTAAATTTTGCTATCCTTCTTGCACCATTGATACTGGTAATTATTCTATAGATGTTGCTTAAGCAATATGGACATTTGTTAGCTTTTTTTTAGAACAAATGTAACAGAGAAAACTAATTATTACGATTGTGGAATTAAATTTTTCGAATGTGCAAAATTGCACCTTTTACGTGCAAAGGATTAAACATTTTCCTCTGAACTGTCCCAACCAAACACACACACACAAACACACATACACAGCGAAAATAATTACCAACCAACTTTGCGCGCGCGCGCGCGCGTGTGTGTGTGTGTGTGTGTGTGTGTGTGTGTGTGTGTGTGTGTGTGTGTGTGTTTGTGTGAGTATCATGAGCGGTTGTATTTCCGGACGGGTTGAGAACCCGGACACCGCGCGGGTACGCATCATTTATTTTTCTTCCCGTACATCTTGATTTCTCATGTAAATACTCCTATTGATCATTTGAAAATTAAGTTTTTTTGGCAACATATCCAGAAAAAATTTGAAAAATTAGGTGTCCGGTTACTCAACTCCCCACCCTACATCCAAGACAAAATTGCTCTCCAAATCATAAAATTCGCGACAATAACGTAATAACTTCAAAATGTTCTGAATTTTCAAATCTTGTAAATGGGCATTTCGGGCTTGGCAGGTATTTGTTACTATGTATTTGACAATTGTCTACCAGGTTTGGTGAAAACAGCTAACGCCAGCCCGACATCATCATGGAAAACTCATTTTAAATGCCTCGCAATATAGCACATTTCTTCCCAGCAATGCATTGCTGGCAATTAAAAATGGTCTTACCATGACCGCAATGAAATGCCCTTTTTATTGATATCAAATAAAGTATAATGTATATGGGCAGAACAAACATTCCGACGAAATTTAGGAAGTTATCCACGGCAGTTAGCTCTCCAATGAAAATGTGTGCACAATGTTTTTAGGACGAAAATTGATTTGGAGAGCAATTTGGCCGTGAATGTACCCACACACACACACACACAATTAATCGTGATAAATGATGGCAAGCATCAACCCACCCCCACCTACACACAAAGATCTTCAGACAAAAAACCCATGCACACAATATTCATTCGGAATTATATTTGTATGCTTATATTTATGCACTCTTTGTAGTATAATTGATTTACGATGCGCACTCTTTGTAACGTAATATTATTTGTTGTGTAATGGATGTTAAGTTTCATATTTCTTCCTTATTCAGCAAATATTATACTAATGCCCTAGTAAAGTTTTGCTTATGGTTTGTCGGTCTGCTGCATTTTTCTCCGTTTATCTTATAAACTGCACGCGCATATTATTAGTTTTAAATTTTTATTGCATAATTCAATTGTTTTGACGGGCACAATCAGTGACTGCCTGTTTGATGACGACTGTGCTGTGAATGCTACCACCATAGCTGAATGCAACACAGTGTGGATAAGTTTGCTGCTACCTGTGACAACTTTGGCCTCCTAATCAATACGAAAAAGACTAAAGTAATGCATCAACCAGCTCCAGTAAAAGCATATACCGAAACAAATATTACCGTCAATAGGCAACGACTGAATGCAATAGACAGATTCACTTACCTTCGCAGCACACTATCCAAAATTGTTACCATGATGATGAAGTAAATGCCAGACTCGCCAAAAAAGTACTGCCTTTGGCAGACTACGCAAAAAATGTGTAGAACCGGAGAGGAATTTAACAAGACAGAAAGATCAAAGTGTATCGTGTCATAGTTCTCACTACGTTTCTTTATGGTTGTGAAACCTGGACTGTTTGGAGACGACATGCAAGAAAGCTGAACCACTTCTACACCACCTACCTTAGAAGACTTCTTGGTATTGAAAGGCAAGACAGGATAACAGATACTGAGGTCCTCACTCATGCTAATTTGCCTAGCATCATCAACACCATCCTGACGAAGTCTCAAATTCGCTGGGCAGGACACGTGGTTCGCATGTCAGACCACCGACTTCCAAAGAAACTTATATTTGGCGAACTCCGGGAAGGCAAACGTTCCAAAGGAAGCCAAACGAAAAGATTCATGGAGACTTTGAAAGTCTTGTTTAAGGCTGTCAATATCAATTATGTCACATGGGAAAACTCAGCCCAGGATAGAGGAAGATGGCGATCAACTGTTCATCATTGCATGGATACATATAAATCCAACAGGATTGCTTCAGCTGAACAACGCAGGCCCGCCAGAAAAAAAAAAAAAACACTAGCGATACCTCAACTGCCACAATCCCCTGTCCTCACTGCCCCAGAACCTTCCGGGCTCGGATTGGACTCACCAGCCACCTTCGCACCGACAAATCTTGACTTTACTCTCCGAGGATGATTATATGGTCTTCGTCGTTTCGACGGACGAACAACATAGTGTAAATGGTATGTAAAAGAATACTACCAGTATTGTATATCAGGTTACGCTATGTTGTTTGTAATTATTGCATTGGTACAAAAATTCAGAAATAAATAAACCGAAGATATAAAGGGAGCGTCACCGGTGAAAGCCTTGTTTGGGGGGGGGGGTTTACATGCATTTATCATTCCATTCACATTCTTTTTTTACAAACGCATAATTTTGCATATCGAAACAACATATGTGGCTACGTTTGAAACAAGTGAACGCACGACGTTCTACCATAAACTACATTTATCGTAAGTGATCGCACGAATACCTGCCACTAAAGTCACTGCCAATCGCACGTTCGTGTGTCATAAGCTGTAGGTACTTGTAATCGCTCATTTACCGACTGGCTGTGACTTGTCTCAGGTTAACTTGTGACTAGTGGTGCATAAGTAACAGATATTCGTGTGATTACCTACAACATGTAGCACACGGGTCACATGAGTGTGACCAAACAGCACAAATCGTGGAGTTACTTGCGATCTGGCTGCGGAGGCCCTTGTCATGCAATTTATTTGATCGTAGGTAGTTGCAACTTGCTGGTGTGCCAAATTCCTAGGGCCTTACGACACGAGAGAAAAAGTAATCATCCAGCATCAGTTGGAGTGTGTGATTTTAGATTAAAAATGATTTCACGTGCGTATAAAGCCTCGGAAAAGACTATGTAGACGGAGAATAAGAACAGTACTGCTACGGTTACTGGAAAATGTTGTGCGTTAAATAAACCTAAATTCGGGGAACTTATGCCACTGGAAGACGCACACTTACATTTACTGGATAAGAAACACTTCTAATGTTTCCTAAGAAGTTCCACCATGAGACTCCCAGACTCACAGATTCTGGAAAGTTTATTTTAAAAGTTCAGTACGTGTGATATATCAAGTAAGAAAGGTAATGTGAGCTTACTACTACGGTCCTATCGCAGAATGTAATAGATGCAATAAAGGTTGTCGATTATAGGTCAAGTGTGTTTACTTTGGTAGACGGAATTGTTACTATGAAGTCAGGCCTACCGGCTGTAAGTGTATATTGTCAATTAGTAATGAATGTATATGACGTTTAAATGTTTTTTTTGGCGGGGGTGTCGCTGTTGTTTTTATCATGGTTATGTTAATTTATCATTAGACGCACTATTACAATTTCATAACAACATTTATAACACTTTACCATAGTAACACGTCTGCATTGTATTCGTTTAGTTCAGAAAATGCTTCTTTAACAAAACATTTAATTTTGATAAATTACCGATTTTGCAGTCGATGCCGCTGTAGCCAGGAGGGCAATGACAGATATACCCTGTTGCGTGGTTGTTGCAAGTACTACCATTCATACAAGGCATATCTACACACGAATCTGGAGGTAAAGAGTTGAAATGTTAGAAGTTAATTCAATAACACTTGAAGGGTTTGTTCGCAAAAAAACTGTACATTTAATGTGTTTGGCCGCAAGAAAAAGCCAATAAGTCAACTTCTTATTTTGTCGCAAAATCTGTCCATGTTTTGCTACTGCCCATGGTGCAGTTTTTTCTTTAACCTCACAATGGCAAAAGTGTTATTTTGAACAAACCTAGGCCCTTATACGGGGCGCATATTGCGCGGGGAGTAAAAAGTGAGCAGGCGCCCTAAAAATTTTAAATAAAACTTCAACGGCCGATGATCAATGCCCTATTAACCAGCGGTGGCTAAGTGAAATAGGCTATAAACACGGTCGCCCGGCCGCCGAGCAGGCCAATTTTTGTACATGTGACCGTAGCAGTAAAATAATATGGAAAATTCAGTATATTCAGTAATAACTCTAAAAGGGTAGCATAAGGTCATCGATAAAAATGCCAAAAGCTTAGGAGAAAACCAAAGGAGCAGGAGGAAAAGGGCGGCTTTATTGTTCATGACCAACCAGCCACAGCAAAAAAATATATAGACCTAATTATGTTGCCTGTGAAAAAAAAATCCCGAAGGAGCCCAGCATTCCGCAGCCAGTACGTCTTTGTCCTGCCGATCACCGGTGGGCCACCGGGCGATTTCATAAAAATCGCCCGATGGCCAGTAGGCCCTGTGGGTCGCTCTCCACACGGCCTGCTTCGCACCCGCGTCCAGAAAAAGCGTCGTAAACTGGTAAAGGGTCTCTTTTCCAGCATTCGGACCTCGTCGACGTCTTTTCGAAAAAGGGTTGCTTTTTCAGCACAATTCGCCGGCAATCGCCACTTATAGGGTAGCCCTTTCTCACATGTCGCGCCATTTAGGGTTGCTAATTTGGTTATGTAGATTACGCAATTTAGCGGTGCAAATTTGAGTAGATTTATATCTACGCCATTTAGAGGTACAAATTTTCCATACACGACGCGTCGAAGTGCAATTACAGTGGCGGATCCAGGATTTCATGGCCGAGGGGCACATCAAATTCCAAATTAGCGACTTGGAAAATAATGAGAAATGTGCCCGAAACGTGCATGACGAGCGCGAAGCGCGAAGTCCCGGCCAGAGCTTTTTGTAATTTGACGCTGTTATTCGTGCAATTTTTGTGTATGTTTTGACTAGTCCTACTTATTAGGTGTATAGGCCCTATACAGATATTTCAACACTGGGAGCTAACGAAGGAGTGAGGGGGAGGGGTGGGAGGGGTGTCCCCTCCACAGTGATAGGCTTTTTGCATTTTGATGATGTCAATCGAGCAATTTAGTGCATGTTTTGGGGATTTTTTATCTACTTAAACAGTCCTACTGATTAAGTATAAAGTTTTATTGGTGTAGAATTTCAACACTGGGAGCTAACGGAAGGAGTGAGGGGGAGGGGTGGGAGGGGTGTCCCCCTCCCACAGTGATAGCTTTTTGCATTTTGATGATGTCAATCGAGCAATTTAGTGCATGTTTTGGGGATTTTTTTATCTACTTATAACAGTCCTACTGATTAAGATAAAGTTTATTGGTGTAGATATTTCAACAGGAGCGAGCAAAACGAACGAGGGGGAGGGTGTGGGGGTGTCCCCCTACCACGGTGAGAGCTTTTTGCATTTTGATGCTGTCAATCGTGCAATTTGGTGCATGTTTTGGGAATTTTTTTATCTACTTAACCCGTTGCCTCCGAGATTCTGAAAATCCCATAGAGTTAACACAGGGCACATCCGGTTCCCGTAGCCAACGGGTTAAAACAGTCCTGATAAGGATAAAGTATATTGCTGTAGATATTTCAACAGGAGCTAGCAAAACGAACGAGGGGGAAAGGTGTGGGAGGGGGTGTCCCCCTCCCATGGTGAGAGGTTTTTGCATTTTGATGCTGTTAATCGTGCAAATTTATACATATGTTTGGGGACTTTTTTCAACTTGAAAGGGTCCTACTAATTAAGATAAGGTTGTTTATAGATATTTCAACAGGAGCGAGCGAAACGGACGAGGGGGGCGGGGTGTGGGAGGGGGTGTCCCCCTCCCACGGTAAGAGCTTTTTGCAATTTGATGCTGTCAATCGTGCAATTTAGTGCATGTTTTGGGATTTTTACTTAAAACAGTCCTACTGATTAAGATAAAGTAGTATATTGCTGAAAGTATTCAACAGGAGCTAGCGAAACGAACGAGGGGGAGGGTTTGGGAGAGGTATCCCCCTCCCACGGTGCGAGCTTTTTGCATTTTAATGCCGTTAATCGTGAAATTTGGTGCATGTTTTTGGCATGTTTTATCGACGGAAAATAGTCCTGAAGGTAGTATATTGCTGTAGATATTTCAACAAGAGGAACAAAATAGAAAATAAAAAAAGAAGGCGGCGGCTTCACATTATTCTTTTCGCCTACCAAATCTTAACTTAAGGGGCGAACGCCCCCATCGCCCCCCCCCCTTCTCCACTACGCCACTGGGTCTGAGAGGGGTGTCCCTCTCCCAATGTGAGGAAATTTTGCATTTTCACCCTTAAAAATCTACATTTTGTCTCCCTTTAGAAAAAAATAAATTATCCGAATATTTCATCCACTTTCAATTTGTAATATTGGCTACTCAGAAAAAGAATATAGCTTGAGGGGTTCTGGGAGGTGGTCCCAAAATTAAAAAAAAAATGTTTTTTTAATTTTAAAAATATATTTAGGTATATTTTTAAGCAATTGCATATTTATGCTGAGGAAGTAGCCAATTCTTACATAGGAAGGGCGTGTGAGTGATCGTCCTCCATGTAGAACGGGTCGATAAATTGTTATACAATGGGACCCCTCTGTCAGTCATGCCATTGGCTTTAAAAATGTCATGTTGCAGTGAAAAAAACAAGTTTAGGTTTAAACATAAATAACGCGGGGGTGGGGGTTCCAGTGTAAGAAAATTTTGAATTTCCACGTTCAAAATGTACCAAGTTTGCTTCTTTTTATTTTATTTTATTCTATTATTGGTGTCTGACCTTTAACAGTAAACTTCAAGTCAAGAAACATAGAAATTCCTACATGAAGCTGCATGGTTTTTTGACTTGTGTGCGTTCCGAGGCTTTGATCCTGGCGAGGCGGGCGAGACTGTCACCACGCCTGTGAAATTATTGGGAGAGAAACATATTGGGGGGGGTTCGACCCTACCCCCCCCCCCAAAAAAAAAAAAAAACTTTGAAAATTCTTAACACGTAATACAATAATTATGTTTAAAAAGCAACCCAAGCTACCTACTACAAAACCACTAACCAGTTCAAAACGGTTGGATTTTCTGCAACACGCATTTTTCATAGATTTCGCGACGAGATATCTCGTTGTCTAGTCTTCAACAGGTTTTAAACTATTATTCTATTTTGCCGATCGCTTTGCCGAAAAATATCAATAGGCCTACTGTATTTCTTTGCTTATACTTGTTCAATTTGTCAATATGGAATAAAGAAAATAAATGTGTTTGCAATCGAAAAAAATGGGGGTAAACGAATTCTTCTGGCACCCCCCCCCCCTCCCAAAATGCAAATTGAATAACGAATGTTTAAAAAGCACCGCAAGGCACTACAAAACCATAAAATTGACACAATATTCAATTTTTCACCGCTTTTCCCCAAACTTGCTATTCTACATAATAATTTTGCGCACGGAGCGCGCGGAAAATTGTGACACTTTATCACCACGCCAATAAAAAAATTTGGGCAAACATATGGTTTTGCCCCCCCCCCAACCCTCAAAAGCCCTGATGAATTCATTATTACCACGCCAATGAATATTTGGCCAAACAAATTGTACTGCCCTGCCCCCCCCCCAAAAAAAAAAATGAAAATTGAAAAATGGATGATTAAAAAGCAGCGCAAGCACTTCAATTTTGCGGCGTGCTTTGCCCGCAAATTGGTAATTTTTCGCGCGAAGCGCGCCGAAAATTTTGACATTTTATCACCACGCCAATGAAAATATTGAGCAAGCATTTTTTTTTAGCCCCCCCCCCCAAAAAAAAAGGAATTGAAAAAAAAAAAGATGTTTGAAAAAGCAGCGCAAGCGTGTCATGTATTCAAGTTTTGCGGCGCTTTTTGCCCCAAATTGGTAGGCTACAATGCAATTTTGCGCGCGGAGCGCGCCGAAAATTTTGACATTTATTACCACGCCAATGAAAATATTTGGCCAAACGTAAGGATTTGCGCCCCCTCACCCCCCCCCCCCAAAAAAAAATAATGACGAATTAAAAAAATGACTAATGTTTAAAAAGCAGCACAAGGCACTTCAATACCACTAAAATTGCACAATGTATAATATTTTGCGCGCGGAGCGCTCTGAAAATTCTGACATTTTTCTTATTTTTGCCATCTCACCCCCTTCCCATGAAAGTATTGTGTCAAACACATTTTTCGACCCCCCCCCCCAAAAAAAAATAATTAAAACAAGTCAAAGAAGAAAACCGGCTTATATTCAT
>JZLH01S0354306.1:21876-38281 GCA_001188425.1 Eucidaris tribuloides
AGCATTTATCTAACCTGGACGTAATGAAACTGGCACACCAGAGTTTCCAACGTGTGCTATTCTAGCCATTGTCCATTGCTTGAATGCTATTGTGAAGGGACTAGACACACACTCTGACACACACCATTTGATTTCTGTGCAGTCTCAATTTTGTACAGGGGACTGGATACTGAGCAAAATCTGAACTCATGCTTATTGAACATTTTCAATAAGCATGAATTACATAAAACTGATTATTGATATCGTATTGAAACCACCCCCAACAAAAATATTCACTCTTCAGCTATAACTCATACTCATGCCAGTATTATCTGGTGTACAGTTTTTGTGTTATGTGTTATTAAATATCAAAATTGACCAATTTTTTTAACACCTAGTATATGAACTGAAAATGATTAAAAACTTATCACAGCTCAAAAAAATTGTCATATCTTGCATGAAAAAAAAATCGGATGTAAATCTGATGAAATCATTGATAAAAAAAAACAATATAAATTAACACACCAATTCCGTGTTATTACATGTTACTTTCCCTGCTGTAATACATCAAATTATGCTTATTCCTTGAAGAGAGGCTATTCGTTGTTTCTTGTCCAGATTGGGTGTCAGTTGTCACGGCTGTGGCTCTTGATCAGTTTACATCATCGACATCGTGAATAAAACAAGTTCCTACAGGAGCTGAAAGAAGAAACATAAACATCTTTTACAAAACCCTGATACGACTAAAATCAACAAAATCACATTTTCATTGTTTGAAGACATTAAGCTCCTACCATCAGAACTACTTCTTTGATATAACTAGATTTGGAAAGTCAAATGTTAAGATGTAACTTGTATTCTGCCTTCAAAACTCCCTAAAATATCCATGTAGGAGTCATTGATAAATTACAAAACCTCGACATAAATGACATCAACATATCACATTTTTGCAAGGTTTTTTTAATTTTGTCATTAGGACAGTGAAGTATACTACAATTACAGTTACTAACAATAATATACTGTACAGTAATAACTAGCTTTGGAATGCCGAAATAGCTTGGATGCTACCTTCAACCCCCCCCCCCCAAAAAAAAAAAAAAACACAACCCAAGATTCCACTTGTGATTCATTGGAAGTTTGTATATTGTATCACTAATTCAAAGTGTGCCTGTCAACACCAATAGTATGTTATCGTTCTCATCACTGGGCATGTTTTTATCCATGAATAATAAAATGACAAGATCTTGCGTGAATAAGGTAACTGAACTATCCTGTAATTACAGATTACTAATAACAAATTACTTAGAAGATGACCAACTATCAAAACAAAGACGTGTGAAATGATACAAGTGAAATTACTTTGATTATTAGCCAAATATCCTTTAGCAAAATTCTCTCGACTGTCTTTTCTTCATTTTGTTCCTTCCCTTCTGCTCTTATTTTTTTTTTTAGAAAGTAAATGTTTGTTTGATATCCTTCACAATTGAATTTTCACTTAGTGAGAATACATGTATATTTTCTCTTTCTTATTTTTGGATTACCTTAATCATTTTCGCTTGTCACAGCAGGCCCTTTTATGTTCCTGAATTTGACATCACTTTTTATGACAGGCGACGTGTCTTGTCTCTGTGTTAGTTGACCGCTACTTCTTCGACATCTTGAAAGAAAGGTGAAACATAAAATGAATGAAATAATCCATTAGCGCAGACAAAGGGAATGAGAATGCAAATGTGGCTTTCTTTCTTTGTATGCATAAGAGTAAGAAAGAGTTGAAAGATTATGCATGGTAATGGCAGTCATGCTTAAAGTACAAACACACATAACTTTGTTTACTGTGTGTAGACACACATTGTAGAAGAAGCCCCCATATTTTCACTAAGAATTTAAGCGGACAGTAACTGTATCATCCAAGATTACTCCTTTTTTTTTACTTCAGGGTTTTTTTTTTTTGGCAGTTATGTGAAATTTATTTTTACTTCTTACTGTGAAAGATTTATACAATTTCTACACTGATTTTTTTTATACCAATTTGCTCTTTAAATACATTCAAGGAACTTCTTTTTTTATTTTACATTGATTCTGTCATTCAAAACTAATCACTTTTTTAAATCAAATTCAATGTATTTGTTTAATTTATTAATTATCTTATTCTGGGGGTTATAAACTTTTACATGATAAATTTAGATTAACACTTACCATTGTTAGCAGGAGTAACTGAACATACGCTGTGGCCACAGGAAGTTTTACATTATCATCAACTCGTTCAATAGGAGATCTATGATGACAAGATACAGAATATTGAAAAAGTATACAATAAGTTTTTTCATTGATTAATAGACGCAATGGGAGATAACCCTTTGTAAACAATAACCACATTGACATTTCTTTTTTTTCAGCACTGACCTACGAAGTAAGTCAGGCAGTCAATATTTTAATCACCTTCAATTTTTTTTTAGTACTATGCATGGTACAATTAATGTCTACTCTACAAAGGTTTTTGCCGTTCAATCAACAACCCACCACAGACCAATGCGTACGGACTAAGCCAGAGGCAGCAAAGGGCATGCATAACAGAAGAACAGCTTCATTTCCTTTCCAGTAACAACAGTCACAAAATTCTGGCAGTACAGTTGCAATCCATTGATAATTTCAAACCTGAATGACTCAACAAAAATTTGACTCACCCTGGCCTTGTTCTATCAATTACCAAAAAATAAATAAAAATAAAATAAAATAAAAATCCAACCAGTAATTTGGTCCTGTGGTAATTGTGGACATGTGAAACAAGCTGTCAACTGGGACACCCCCATGATTATCCGCCCTGTACTGAACTACTGCTATACTGCCTGCTTACTGTGAAACTGAATGTAGGTCAATCATTTCTTATAATATTAGACCTTGAACTATGTGTTCTCAGAGACAGGGACAACTTATGTGCACGAAGTAATATTCAATCATGCACACAAAATGTGCTCTGAAATTCCATCTTTTATGAAATCATACTGAAATATTGCTTTGACTAGTTAACAATGACCTACACATTATACGATTTGATATTCAGCACTAACGAGTTAAACATTTATCAAGCCCGTTTTCTTGATTACTTTACTGAATTTTTAAAGGGGCTATTATTTCTGCACCATTGCATTCAATTTGCAATGTACACAAATCGCTGGGTTTTTCAGTGTTGGGCGAAGGTGGTCTGTACACCTCTGCTCCGGATCCATTACATACACGGTTTGCGTGTAGGCCTACTAACTAGACCGTATTGCTGTTATTGTGTTACTGCTAGTGCTAGTGTTACTGTGACTTAGATCTAATTGGTGTGTACAGGGATCTAGCCATGTGCTAACGTTATATGCCGACGCTGAGGGGAAGAAGTGTGCTTGTCCCCGAGAAATTCTCAGCAGCAGACCAAATTCCTCCACCACCCCTATCACTCAAGCTTTGTGAAAGAAAGGGACAATCCATAATACGTTCATCAGTTTAGCAAATCCACCAACACAGATCAATATACATGGGACTGAACAAAATCGTATCGAGTCATTCTGATACTTATTCATCATAAATTCACAAAATTGAATGTATATTTTTGTAAATATTGTGAGGTAAAGACAACATTCAAACTTATACTTACTCCAAATGAATTCTACGATGAAAGAAACGAAGAAAAGGGCGAATTACGATATCAAACGACCCACTACGTCTTTGTCGAGTCTACGGCAGAAAAGTACACTTCGTAAAAACCCGTGCTCTCGTCGACCGCACGCAAAGTACGGACTTTACGAAGTGAAACTTATCAAATGTTACAGTTCGTAAAATCACATCTTGCGTTTCAGGACATTTCGTAATTTTTATTATTAAAATATCTCTTTAAGGAAACATTTTCTGAGTCTGAAATTTTGCTGGAAGATTCGTTATTCTATAAATATTTCGAATATATAAAAAACTCAAAATCGAAAAATTACACCCAAATCAGCAAAAGTTACAGTTCGTGAAAACAACGACGATATGTGCTCGTTATATGATGCCAGTGAATGCAGTAAATATAGATATATAATTGATTTAACGAAGCAAAAAGACAAAGCAAACAACACAGAAACAAGAAATCAATAATTAGTGATTACTCGTGCCTACAAATTGTGACGCCATCTCCCGGCGCAATCTCTAAAGCGAAACCGTATCACTGTGGAGATAAAAGGAATATTAAATCGACAAAATTACGTAAAGTTCAAATGCAAAGCTCTTGAATGGTGCTTGTTATTTTGAGAAAACATGATGTACGTAGAACGTGTAGACGATTTTGCTGTGGTATTCAGTTGCCAATGTTTAATTGTACAGGTAGAGATTACCAGAATATCACATTTGATAATTATAGTACTAATAGCATTTATTCACGCAGGCTAGCCTCTCCCCAGAAGACCCTGTAACTATTACTACCTAAGTTTCCACCAGGTCAATATTTCACTCCTAGTTGCTGAGCAGAAATGTGGACAAATCACTGCGCTGAAGGACGAAACTGCGCTTGGCCAGAATCGAACTCGTCTCGACCAATTAATCCACCACACTACACCGCCTCTATTCACAAAAGTTTATTCGCTTAAAATTTTTCAACGGTCAAATTAACATAAATGACAAGTTCTGATGTTTCATGGTTATCCCGTTTACCTCATGTCCAAATCTCACTTTCATAATACGAACTAATATTTGATAAATTCCCTTTGCTTCAAACAGGAAAGTCATCTCCAAAGGACGAACAGCCCATTCTAACACCCACTCCTTCATCAAGTGGTGGAAAAATAACAGATCAGGAGTTATGGAACATTGCCAAAGGTTTGTCTCCTGACCAGCTCCGTCCTCTTGGACTGAAACTGGGATTTACAACAGCGGAAATTGCTGGTTATGAAGCCTACATGCTAACCAAACTTCCGAGGCCTGATGCCATGCATACAATGCTGTGTGACTGGAAAGGAAAGGCTAAGACACGAACTCACCAGGAACTTGAAAACATCCTCAAATCAGCAAATTGTCAACAACCAGGTCAGTATTACATATATTTTACCAACGCCATTACAACATCCTGTACAAACTTGTTGGTAAATGTTTCACAAGTTTAAAGATTTGAAGTTCAAAAATTATCGCTAGGAAATTACCCCAAAGGAACATGTCCTAATTAAATGATTTTATAAGCCATGAATACTTGTGCATAGATTATCTGCAAAAATACCAATTAACCGGACAGATGTCTTAAATTTTAATATCTTTAAAATGCATCGGGGGATAAATTTGTAATTAAGATATTAATGAATAACAACTGATTTAAATTTATATCTGATTTCATACTTATGATAAATTAACCATTAATTTAAAAAAAAAGCATTGTGTCAATGAGACATCAGATACGAGAGAATTACATATTACCCGAGGTTTTTATTGTGCATGTTTATCTATGTTTGTCTCATTTATTTACAAGATTGTCTTTTTACTGTATTTACTTCCGTTTTTATAGCAATTCCGGAAAGGCTAATATCACCGACTGCAGACGAACTAGATATCGAGGCTTTTAAGAGAGAGTTACGTCAGTACTACCTTCAGGAGTACTGCTTCATAAAAACAGATCCTTGGGAAGATAAATCCGCATGTGCACTTGATCAGTACTTCACGACATTGTCTCTTTGTCAAGGAGACAAGAAAACCGGTACAGTAACGAAGGTCCCCCTTGAGAGATCTCACAATAGTTTGTTTGAGTTGGAAGTCAATGGTAAACGTCCTACTCGTATTCTCGTGAGCGGAGAAGGCGGGTCAGGGAAAAGTACACTTTGTAAAAAACTTGCTTATGATTGGGCGAGAGGAGATCCAGATTCTCCCTTGAGACAGGTACCTCTGGTTTGTGTAGTTGAATTCCGTAGAATACAAGACACAGATAGCATCATCGATGCAATTCACAAGCAACTGCTGTGCAAAGACACCAAAATACGTCTAGAACAAATAAAACGATTCATTCACGATAATCCAAAAGAAATAATTTTGATTTTAGATGGATATGATGAATTCAACAGCGACCAACACAAAGGAGACGTTAAGGATTTATTGTATCGCAAAATCATGGCAGATGTAAGAATGTGTGTCACTACACGGCCCTGGCATTCTGCTGATTTACAAACACACAAACGACAGTTATATACTCACATTAGTCTTGATGGATTGGATGCCAACGGAATAGAAACGTATGTAGGAAGGCACTTCACGGATCCAGAGAAAGCCTCAAAAGCCTTGAGTCAAATCAAATCGAACGACGTAGTACTCAGCCTCGCAAGTACACCAATACTGCTGTCAATGATATGCTACGTATTGAAGAAATACTCTGATGAAGACATACAACGGATTAGGACAATGGGTACACTATTTGAACACTTTCTTAGGGCCTTGTTTTTCAACAAGATCACATCCCAAACAACTACCGAATATATTACACACGAAGGCCACAAATCGCTTGAAATGCAGGAACTGAAACAATTTTGGCATGATCTTGGAGGAATTGCACTATTAGCAGTAATGATGCCTGGTAAAAAGTTGATGTTCACATTCGAGGACTTTCGTGAAAAGGGAAAAGTGCCTATTCTTGATACAGGACTGAAAATTGGGCTTATCATCAGACATGAAGTACAGTTACAATACGGGGTGTTGGAAACACCAACAATATATTTTTCCTTTCCTCATCTTCTTTTTCAGGAAAAATGTGCAGGCGATTATATGTCAAGCCATACAGACATTTTACAAGAGAGTCTGGAGAAATTAAAACTAGAAAGTGACGCACGTGAATTGCTGTACACGTTGGTGTTTGCTTGTAGCAATCAGGCCACCACTGGGGTGGCTAATAAGATTATGAAACACCTTGTTCATATTTCAGGTACAAGTAAATCGGGGTATTACGGAAGTCACAATTCTTCTTGGTTAAATAGGAAGTCGGAGGATACAGCCTGTGAAGATATTTCTCAGAAACTAAGACATGGCACCTTTCATGATACAAAATCTCTATTTGACCTCGGGGTTTTGATCAATTATGAGAGTCAGTCTGAAAATAAGCTTTTGAAATATATTCAAAAATTGAAACGAGATCCCTTTAAATTATCTGGCGGACAATCTTTGCTGTATTTCTTTCAGTTTGCTGTAAACAATAACGTTTGCATAGGACAGACTTATAATCTTACAATACAAGGAATCAGGATGAGTATGCCACTGACAAGCCTCGTACATATGACATCAGCAGTGTGTCAAGACCTAAATTATCTTTGCTTTTATAAGTGTGTTGTAGACATACCACAACACACTGAATTACACTCAATGAGACATACAATGTCATCACTTCAGACGATGGAGCTAACAGACATTTTGCAGTCTGTCTCACTGATTAACCTGTTGGCTTTGACATCAGTACAGTGTCCAAACTTGAATAAGCTGGTCATTGATTGGTGCGAAGTGGACATACCGCAATTCAGTGAATTACACTCAGTGCACTATACGGTGCAAACACTTGAGACTTTGGAGCTAAAAAACATCAGACAGTCTGTTGTCCTGACTAACTTGTTATTGTATTTGATGTCAGTACAGTGTCCAAACCTAAAAAAACTAACAATGAACAGTTGTGCACTGGACATACCACAATGCACGGGGTTACAGAATGTGCCACGTGGTAACTTGCCATCACTGGAGACCGTGAAGCTAATATGCATCAGAAAGTCTGTTCCACTGACTAACCTGCTGACGATTTCATCATTAGTGTGTTCAAACCTAGATACGCTAAGCGTTATTGGTTGTGCAGTAGACCTACCACACTACACTGATATACACACTGTGACTTATGGTAAGATCCCGTCACATACTATTACAACCATTGAGATAAAATGCACCAGTCTCTCTCTTCCAGTGACTGACCTAGTGGGCGTGATACTGGCATGGTATCCTAATATAAAAGAGCTGCGGAACGAAGACGCCCAGGTAACTGTTGACAAGGAATCTCGTTCTCTTGATACAACAGATTCAGATAATAGTCAAGATAAAGTGGCGATCTCGATACAGCCAAATTATCGATTAGGACACAACTGTACAGTGTCACTTATCAACTTCCTTGATATGACATCAGTCGTGTGTCCAAACCTGAACTGGTTAACCATTGATGGATGTACAGTAGACATGCCACATCACAGTGAATTACAAAATGTGGCTTTTAGGATGCCATCCCTTAAGTCATTACAGGTAACAATGACTAGTTATTCTATTTCACTGACTAACTTGCTAGCAATGATATCAGTAGTGTGTCCAAACCTAAATGAGCTAACAACTTGCCGTGCAATGTTGGACATACCACATTACACGGAATTACGATATGTGACCTGTGGCGAAATGCCATCACTAACGAAATTGAATCTAAGAGACATCAGTCAGTCTGTTTTATTGACTAGCTTGCTGGCGATGACATCAGTAGTGTGCCCAAACCTAAATGAGCTTACAGCTAATAACTGTGCATTAGACATACCACATTACACTGAATTACAAGATGTGACCTGTGCCGAATTGTCATCTCTAACGAAATTGAATCTAATAGACATCAGTCAGTCTGTTTCATTGACTAGCTTGCTGGCGATGACATCAGTAGTGTAGCCCAAACCTAAATGAGCTAACAGCTAATAACTGTGCATTACACATACCACATTACACTGAATTACAAGATGTGACCTGTGCCGAAATGTCATCTCTAACGAAATTGAATCTAAAAGACATCAGATGGGTGGTTTCACTGACTGACTTGCTGGGTATGACATCAGTAGTCTGTCCAAACCTAAATGAACTAACTGTCAAAGTGTGTTCAGTATACATACCGCATCAAACAACATCAGACAACATGACTTGTGGTAAAATGTCATCACTTAAGACATTGTGGGTATACAGCCGTAGCCATGCTATTTCAGTGAGTAACCTGTTGCGTGTGGCACTAGCATGGTGTCCGAACATATATCAACTGTGGAGCAATGATGTCAAGGTACATTTTTGCAGGAAATCCTGTCTTGTTAGTATAACAACCTCAGATATTAGGTCAGACATAGTGGCCATCTCAATACACCGTGTAGATAATGTAGACGATACACGTAATCTTACATTATCATTGACTGACTTGTCGTATATCACATCAATAGCGTGTCCAAACCTGAGTAAGCTAACCATTGGTAGCTGTGAAGTAGACCTACCACATTACAGTACATTACATTTTGTTACATATAAGATGAAATCAGTTGGGACCTTGGAGCTAACAGACATCGGACAATTTGCTTCACTAGCCGAGCTGCTCGCTTTGATATCAGTACTGTTTCCAAACCTAGATAAATTAACCATTAATGGATGCAAAGCGAACATACAACAAAACACTGAACTTCAGAATGTGATGTGTGGAAAGGTGTCATCACTTAAGACTCTGAAGCTAACAAACATCAGTCATTCTGTTTCACCATGTTCACTGACTAACTTGCTGGCGATGATATCAATAGTTTTCTCAAACCTAAGTGAGCTGACCATTCATGGGCATATGCTTGATTTGTATTATTACAGTGATTTGCAGAGTGTGACATTTAATAAGATGCCATCACTTAAGACATTAACTGTAACAGATACCAGACAGTCTTTTTCACTGAGTAACTTGCTGGCTGCGACATCAGTAATTTGTCCAAACCTCAATGAGCTAATCATCAATGGGTGTAAACCTGAAATACAACATTACACTGGATTGCAGAATGTGACATATAATAAGATGTCAACACTTAAGGCATTGCATGTAACATATACTAGACAGTCTCTTTCACCGAGTAACTTGCTGGCTATGACATCAGCAGTGTGTCCAAACCTAAATGAGCTAACCATCAATGATGTGCAGTGGACATAACACATTGCACTGAATTGCAGAATGTGTCATCCCTGAAGACATTGGCTCTAAAAGACACCTGGCCTTCTGTTTCACTAACCAACCTGCTGGCGATTACATCGGTATATGTTCAAAGCCAGTTGAGTTAACCATTAATAGATGTACACCTGACATACCACATTACACTAAATTGCAAATGTGACATGTGGTAAGATGCCATCACTTAAGACATTGTATGCGACATACATCAGGCAATCTGTTTCACCGACTAACTTGCTGGCGATGATATCAATAGTTTTCTCAAACCTAAGTGAGCTGACCATTCATGGGCATATGCTTGATATACATTATTACAGTGATTTGCAGAGTGTGACATGTAATAAGATGCCATCACGTAAAGTGATAGGCTAACATTGTGGAGCTTCAATTTAAAAACTTGTCAAATTTTGATATCTGAACTACATAGTCAGTGTTCATATGGACAAATAAACACCCTAGAATAAAAAAGTTTGGAAAGTTACACTGCTAATGGCAAGTTATGCATGAATAAACAATTAAAACTCGGGGCGAGTTTAAATAGCCTAGGTGTACACACAGTAAGTCTAAGGGAGAAAATGGGCAGGTGAATCCGGTCAACTTACGATTTTCACTTTTTTAAAGCACTAAATAATCATTTTGAAATTTTTTCAGGGCGTCATTTTTAGACCTTATCAAAGACAATGGTAGCATGGGGAATCATATAGCTCAGATTTTTTCAACTTTGGTAAATGTTAGCCAATACCTTTAAAACATTAACTGTAACAGATACCAGACAGTCTTTTTCACTGAGTAACTTGCTGACTGCGACATCAGTAATTTGTCCAAACCTCAATGAGCTAACCATCAATGATGTGCAGTGGACATAACACATTGCACTGAATTGCAGAATGTGACATGTCATCCCCGAAGACATTGAATCTAAAAGACATCTGCCTTCTGTTTCACTAACTAACCTGCTGGCGATTACATCGGTATATGTTCAAAGCTAGTTGAGTTAACCATTAATAGATGTACACCTGACATACCACATTACACTAAATTGCAAATGTGACATGTGGTAAGATGCCATCACTTAAGACATTGTATGCGACATACATCAGGCAATCTGTTTCACCGACTAACTTGCTGGCTTTGACATCAGTAGTTTGTTCAAACTTAAGTGAGCTGACCGTTAGTAGGTATACGCCTGACATACCACATGACATATGGAATTACTTGATGTGACGTGTGGTAAGATACCATTACTTAAGCCATTGCATGTAACAAATACTAGACAGTCTCTTTCACTGACTAACTTGCTGGCAATGACATCATTTATTTGTCCAAACCTTAATGAGCTAATCATCAATGGGTGTGAACCTGAAATACAACATTACACGGAATTGCAGAATGTGACATGTGATAAGATGCCATCACTTAAGATATTAACTGTAACAGATCTCTTACAGTATGTTTCACTGACTAACTTGCTGGCGATGACATCAGAAGTTTGTTCAAATCTATGTAAGCTGACCATTCATGGGTATACACCTGATATACAACATTACCGTGAATTTCAGAATGTGACAAATAATAAAATGCTATCACTTAAGACATTGCAAGTAACAGATACTAAGCAGTCTCTTTCACTGATTAGCTTGCTGGCAATGACATCGGTAATTTGTCCAAACCTTACTGAGCTAACCATTAATGGGTTTAAACCTGATATACCACATTACACTGAACTGCAGAATGTGACATGTCAACACTCAAGACATTGACTCTGAAAAACATCTGGTCATCTGTTTCACTTACCAACCTGCTGGCGATGAAATCAGTAGTGTGTTTAAACCTAGATGAGTTCACCATTAATAGACTATTATAGATTATTAATAGATTATTCATTACACTTAATTACACGATATGACGTGTGATGAGCGGAAACATCAAAAAGTCTGTTTCTCTAGCCGTTTGGTTGAGTATGACAACCGTAGTGTGTCTGGCACATATCATATCGGATCTCACAAGACGTGCGTCACCGACTACAAGATAAGATCGCGCGAATCCCTCCCATTTAGGGGATCGGACGTAAAGATGGCCAATTCCCTCGTATCTCTTATGAACGCAATGTGTCCAAATGTGGGAAAAAATGCAATACATGTATTTGACAGTAGGTTACATGCTTTAGTACCAGCGTTACACTCCCCATGCCAATCTCTTACTGGAAGGTTTTGGGATTGCACACCGACTGATCCAGCAAGTTCCATTGAACAGTTCATGGCCACAATGTGTCAATACCTGAAATTTCGCAACAAGAAAGAAGATATCATGACATACACCCGACTATCGAATCAGCTTGATGAAAATGAAATACACCATACGTTGTCCTAAATATTCAGCTGTTGTACCATGACCTGTACGAACTATCAAACCCCATATTTCATTGGGACAACGTGTATTAACTACTAAGCCCCCTTTTTTCATTCGGACAACCTGTTGAACTACCAACTCCCTTCTTTCATAAATTATGGACAACCTGTTTGCACTACCAACCCTTTTATTTCATTTGGATAACCTACATGTATATAAACTACCAACTCCCTTTTTCATATGGACAACGTGTATGGGCTACCTACCTCCTTATTTCATTTGGACAACCTGTATGAACTACCAACCCCCTTTTTCATATGGACAACTTGTATAAGTACCAACCCCCTTATTTCATACAGTCAACCTATACGACCTATGTGAACTACCAACCCCCTTATTAAATATGGACAACCTATATGAACCACCAACCACCTTATGTTATAAGGACAACATATACGAACTACACTAACCACCTTAGTTTATATGGAAAACCTGTACGAACTACCGACCCCCTTATTTTATTTGGACAACCTGTATGAAATACCAACCTCCTTATGTCATTTGGACAAATTGGCAAATCACCCTGTCACACCCTGCCGTGAAACAGCTCAAAATAGGAGTGAAATCTATAGCCTTTAAAACAGGAAGATAATCGTGTTATAATGATTATGAAGTCATTGAAAAGCATATAATAACATGTGAATTTTTAGGACTTTTCGTCATTAGCACAAAGAGTTGATAGATAGTCATCAAAGTGCAACACTACAAAAATATATTAGATTCCAATTATTGAAGAAGGTGCATGCCATTTTTATGCTGCTTCCCATGTGGGTCCCATGCATGACCCAACATATTGCCCGGGAATTCACTAAATTTACAGTACCCTGATAAATAACTGTAATTTTTACTGGAAATAAGTGTATTTTCCAGCAAAATTGCATCATAACAATATAAACAGTATATGACTATCTGAATGTGATAGTTTGACTGTGGAAAGGTATATACTGCGTCACATAAGTAATTGAACTATATGTTCATTTGTCTAAAGTTCACATGAATTTTCATATCGATGTCATTCATAATTCACACTTGTCTCGAGAATATAACAACAACAACAGCAACAACAGCAAAGTAATGTTATAAATCAAATAATAACATCCAGGGGCGTCAATCCATTTTGGTGATGGGGGGGGGGGCAAAGTAGAAAAATATCAAATTTTCAACGCGTCTCGCGCAAAATCCAAATGTTGAATTTTTGCGCGCGAAATTTAAAATTGTTTAGGTTTTGAAGTATGTTTATTGTAAGTTCAATGGTTTTGTAGTGCCTGGCTCGGCTTTTTAAAGGTATCCTGACATTACATTTTCTTAATTTTTCAAGTTTTCAAAATTATCGAAATGTTTGCTCTCAATATTTTCATTAGGGGTGACTACATCCAGCCCCCCCCCCCCCGATCTACATCCCTAATCTGTGCAGTAGTATTTATGTCAACCACATATCACATAAACAACAGGCACATCGTGTTCTTCTCTCTTGTTTTGAAAATAACTGTTTGTTTTTTATTTGTAACCCATAAGACAGCATACTTGAACGTTCATCACAATTCTAACTTTGACTTTAAAAGAAAATGATTATTCGGTATATTTCACGTTTTTACCCAAACATGCGCCAGATTTTACAAAGTGTATGCCATTGACTTCCCCTCATCATGTGACCATAGTGTCATAGTTAATAACGAAAATCACAAAGAGACAATTGTGTAGTACTGATCATTTGAAGAACGCAATTTCTGGTTTTAAGTGGAGTAACTCAACTTTAATCGGTCATTTGAACAACATAAAATCTAATGGATATCTGAGCAACCCAACATCAACTAGCTATCTGAGCGACTTAAAATCTGCTGGTCATCTTAACAACTCGACATTTGGCACTGGCTATCTAAACCACTGGTCCTAAAATTGGTATGACGCATCTTAAAAGACTACAAGAGGGGATATAAACACTGCATTAAATGCGCATTGTATATGATGTACATAGTAAAAAGAACCGGTTCTAACAAATATATAAGTCTATATTTGTCAACCTTATGCGTTATAAATTACTTACAGTTATTCTGTAAATGTGTCCTTTTAATAGACGTTTTTGATGTTATTGTGCAATGTAATATAATGATAAAAAGAATGGTGTATGTAAATGTTATAAGTTTATGTTGTATTGAACATAATGTAATGTATATGTAAAAATTATTTTAAATGTTTTGGCAAATAAGAACCTAGAGTCTAATGCATATGCAATGAGAAGTACAACATCATGTGTGTAGGCAAATGCAACTAATGGAACTATTTTAGTCTTTATATTTTTTTTAGTTCAACTACAAATTTCATTCAATTCTGAATCATTTTTCCGACCCAATTCGAAAGGTTTGCAATACAAACTCTCAAGATTGCGATTTTACTACGCCATTGACTGCTAAAAGTTATCGGTAACTAGGGGTGGAATCTAAGCCGAAAGTTCCAAGCCACGAGGCCGCTGAAAAAATATTGTACACATGAATCGGTCCGAGGCCAAGGCCAAGGCCAGCAAAATGTGGCCTCGAAGCCGGCCTTGACTCCATCTCTGTCCGTAACACATATACCCTAGATTCAACACACTGATCTACACGGATGATTAATAATAATAATAATAATAACTAGACTTTAATTCGTCACTGAGACGAATTGGTGATCCGCATATTCGCTCCGATCATTAAATCTAAAGAGATTGTGACAATGTGCATGACGTATTATTGCCTGTTTAAGCCTGTCTCTTTTCGCACTAAATTCTCTATTACAAATGAATGTAAAATTCGACGTGTGCGTACGCATTCGTCGTGACGCTCGCTTAGCACCAGTGATGACCTGTGACCTGAAGTTACTGTGTACCAAGTTTGGTCATCTTACTCGATTCCAGTCATGAGATATGCACGAAATAAGATTTTTCTTTGTGACGTCATAGTTGACGGCACAACAATTTGGCGTGCAAGGTGAAACCTGAAATCTTATCTACGCATCATAGGTTATAAGAATAAGCAGGAAAAAGTACGGGTCAACGTTAATTCTACAGAGTTATGAGTGATTTGAATATGTCTCTCATTCACTACGCGCGCATGCGCGCGCATTTACCTTTTTTTCTTGGAGCTGTAAGCGATATTTTGGGGTCCAGGTGGTCGGGAAAGGGTTGTAAATAAAGGAGAATTCAGTCAGACATCCAAAACCATAAAAAAAAACGACGGTATTTGGTCAGGAAGGAGGTTCGCGTGGAAAAACGCGCGCGCACCAAAATGCTCCAAATTACCTGAAACATATGGTACTGTTTAAGTCATTTGGAGCATTTTAAAAAATTTGACGCACCCGTACAAGCCCGTGGAGGCGCGCGCGCGCACGTGGTTACGTCCACATATTGGCCCATGACCTTAACTTGATCTCTGCCAAATTTGATTGTTTTATTCGTCTTCAATCTTGAGATATTAACATATATCGGTTTTTGCTAATGACGTCATAGATGACGTCACGAACCTTTAACTATCTTGACGACAGTTTTAATGTTGAGGTCTTGATAAAGCACATAATGATGCAAAGTTACAAGATTATTGACGATGTCGTTTTTATGTGGTGTTCACAAAAAAGTGACCAGAAAGAAACAGGAATAAAAACAAAAACTTTCGTACAAAATCTATGGTGATCCGCGAATACGCGGAACACTAATAATCATAATAATAATAATAATAATAATAATAATAATAATAATAATAATAATAATAATAATAATAATAATAATAATAATAATAATAATAATAATAATAATAATAATAATAATAATAATATATAATAATAATATATAATAATAATAATAATAATAATAATAATAATAATATATAATAATATATATATATATAATAATAATAATATATAATAATATAATAATAATAATAACTAATACTACTACTACTACTACTACTACTACTACTACTACTACTACTACTACTGATAATAATAATAATAATAACAACAATAATAATAATAATAATAATAATAATAATAATAATAATAATAATAATAATAATAATAATAATAATAATAATAATACTA
>JZLH01S0354306.1:49757-62530 GCA_001188425.1 Eucidaris tribuloides
GGGTCATCAGATTATAGTCGGACGGGGGTGTGCCGCTGAGAACTCCGAACCCATACCATACCGTAAATAGGCAGCCATGTCTAAGGATTAATAGCGTTTGTTTGCGCGCGAAGCGCGCCGAAAATTTGAAACTTTGGAAAATGGGACCCGTGTCTAAGGATTTTTTTGATGAAAAGGGGACCCATGTCTAAGGATTTTTCTTGAAAAAGTCACCCTTCCGAGCGGCACACCCCCGTATACCCAATATACGTGAGTACCCCCCCCCCGTACACCCTGGGGCCTTCCTGCTCTGATTTAAATTATATCACATCATAAATTAATATCTTTGTACATACTTTCCATCATACAGTTCTTATACTGCATATGACACAGTGTGCATAAAATCCACATTTCTCGGCCATAAAGGGATCACCCCCACCATGCCTCCACCCTGATCGTGAACCCGGTTTGTTTGGCTCCACTTCTAAAAACAAATTTTAGTTCATAAGGAACTTATATACCCCAAAATGGTGCGTTCATCCACCTTGTAAACGGCAATATTTTGGTTACACTGACGGCTATATACATGGGAAAGGGTGGGCGCGGGTGGGGGGTGTGTCTTCGCGTATGTTGGGGGAAGGGGTAGTAAGAGAAACTGGGGTAGGCTGACACCCCGTGGCCTTTCCTGCCCTGATTTAACCTAGGTCACATCATAAATTAATATTTTAGTGCATAATTTCCATCATAGGCCTACAGCTCACATATATGATACAATTATATAATACAATATGCATAAAATCCATATTTCTGTACCATGGGAGGGCGCCATCCCCATCATACCCCCTGACCCTGATCCCGAACTTGGTTTGGATGGCTCCCCTTCTAAAATCAAAAGTTAGTCCATAAGGAAGCTCTGTACCAGAAATGGTGCTTTTATCCACTTTGTAACGGTAATCCATAAAATTGCTGCTAAGCCACCCCACTAATAAACACTACACAAAAAGTAAATTCCCCCTTATTCAAAATACCATAACTTTTTAACGAAACAAATTTGAGCAGAACAATTTAGCAGGGGTGGTCTAACACTCATTGACTAACTTCCTTGTGAAAATGTGATTGATCCGTCAGGTCATGCATGAGTAAGCATGCTTTAAAGGCAAAATTGTCACTTTTCAAAATGACAGCAGTCAATTACTATGCCAAAATAACAGTAAAAAATGTTATTTTTTGCTTTATTAATAAAGTGTGCTCACACAACTATGACATGGTTACAACCTCTTATGTTTGTACAAAATGTCCCGATACATTTTGCAGAAAAATATTCGATTTCAATTTTTTCAATAAACTTAAAGGTTAGTGACATGATTGGGAACACTTGAAAATGCCTCAAGAACCAAATGAGTTGAAATATAAACCAACTATGCACTAGCAGGAGTGGATCTCCCACCTGGGAGGATTTGTCTGTAATTTGTTTACTTAAGGAGAATCAAGCATAAACATAGGAGTATCTTAAATTTATCCGGGGACGATAAAAATAAGCCCTATAGAGTGCCACACAGCAGGTTTCCGTGCTACGAGTGATATTGACATTGTTTATTTTAGAATGAGTCAACGTTTGACTACAAGATTTTCACAGGAGAATCCTTGCATAGTTTACTTGATTCTAGAGTAGTTTCAGCCCAAGTTGAGGACTACCCGCAATTATGTCATTTACCTTTAATGAATTTTACAATTTTAAATTTCAGGAAGGATGAACATTTCTAAATTGAGCAAACTGAACCGTAAAATATGTGAAACGTGTAGGCAAAGGTGTAAGGGGTCAAATGATAGATGATTAACATAAATAGCACTAAATCAGTCACCAAACACGGAATTTGTCTAAATCCTGTGTCACAAATCCCCCAAAATGACCCTTGTGAATTTCGAAAAGTGACATTTTTACCTTTAATATGTACTCAGTCATGCATGAATTGACGGATCAATCACATTTTCACTCAGAAGTTCGTCAATGAGTGCAGAAACACTCCTCCAAAATTATTTTTCTTAAAACCATTTAGTTAAAAAGTTATGGTATTTTTAAAAAGGGGGAACTTAGTTTTGTGTTGTGTTTAGATGTGATGGGATGTGGAGCATCATTTGCACATGTTGGATGCATGGGGTCGTGATACAACATATGGTCTGTAGCCACAGGGAAGCTGGGGAGGGTCATGGCATCACAAATTGCTTGTGGTTCCACGTGCCCCACCGAAATATAATAATGTATGGGGAAAAGAAGAGGCAAAAAAGGAAAGACAGAGAGGAAAAAAAATATGATTCTTTATGGCCCCCCTCCCCGTCAGAAATGTAGGTCATCCATGTATTGCCCTTGTGATAGTCAGCCCTTTGGGGACAATTGTTTGTTGAACAGCGAATCTTAGTGATAACACTTAAAGGTAAATGACATGATTGGGGGTAGTCCTCAACTTGGGATGAAACTACTCTAGAATTAAGTAAACTATGCAAGGATTCTCCTGTGAAAATCTTGTAGTCAAACGTTGACTCATTCTAAAATAAGCAATGTCAATATCACTCGTAGCACGGAAACCTGCTGTGTGGCTCTCTATGGGGCTTATTTTATCGTCCCGGATAAAATTAAGATACTTATATGTTTATGCTTGATTCTCCTTAAGTAAACAAATTACAGACAAATCCTCCCAGGTGGGAGATCCGCTCCTGCTAGTGTATAGTTGATATACATTTCAACTCATTTGGTTCTTGAGACATTTTCAAGTGTCCCCGATCATGTCACTAACCTTTAATGTGGCCATCAGGAAGCCATCACACTGACACACATCAACCAATATCATTACTAGATTGATTCTCAGTCTTAGTACGTCCAGAGTCAAGACAACACTTCTACGGTAATTGCTATTTGTATAATTATGATGAATGTCCCCATAATACGAATTATCCCCACAATGTCAAATTTTACTCGCACAATGTAGATAACGTACCACATGTGCACGCACACACACACACACACACACACACACACACACACACACACACACACACACACACACACACACACACACACACACACACACACACACACACACACACACACACACACAACACACACACACATACAACACACACACACACACACGCGCGCGCGCGCGCGCACACACACACACACACACACACAGCCACTGAGTATCAGACTTATTTCAAGCCAACAAATGTAACAATATTTGTTGATGAGAAGTGGATGATTTTATTGACAAACTAATAAAGCCGAATATTATTGCACTAAAACAATGACATGTGAAACAATTATCGATGAACCACGGTGATGGTGTTTTAAAGTACCCCCTCAACGACAAATGTTTGTTAGTTTCAATGCAAGACCGCAGGAAAATCCCAAGTTATCCATATGAGTATTTGTACTTTGTATTTGTATTTTGTATTCAACATTCTTTCCACACTTCAAATCCTTGTTTACTGTTTGTTGTACTTAAGATAACAGTTCTGATAGCAAATGGTCGTGACCAGGCTAAGATTCATGTAAACATCACTATGTCATCAGCAAAATCAATAATCACAGTAATAACATCAACATTAAATGAAATATTTCTCAAAAACTCTACCTTCTTTGAACAAATTGTTCAAGCATGTTATAACATAGAAATGTATACTCACGCAATGACATGAAAACACTCGCATTTGTTGCGAATGTCAGCAGTGAAGATTATCGAATTCCCAGTATTAGCTTTAGTGTTCATCAAAGTAGGATTCCGTAAATTTGGTTAATTTCACAATTTGTTATAAGTCAAAATCAAAATAAACACGAAACAACTTCACAATTAACATTTACGTTTAAAATACTTTTTAAATGATACCGTGGTTGGTTCACGTTTTATGAGAGGTTAATTCCACCAATGACCGCATAAACCTAATTTCAATCAATCTTAATGAATCATATTTATTCCTCTATTCTTTTTTGCGATAGTACAGTAGCCATAATTCTCCCAACACTACTTAGGCGGAAAAGAAATAAGAAAGGATAGAAAAAAATCACACACTAATAGATAAAGGAACCACTGTCAGTTTATCCTGGACTTATGTCAATAGCCTTAATGTTTCAATAAATATGTTTCATAAATAATATCAAATTTGAGGCCAGTTGTGGCCATGTCTTATTGTAAGCAATGAATCCAATAGATGTACCATTACACTAATTGAAGATAAAAAGGAAAGTTTTCCTTCTAACCATAAGATTCTGTCAGTAGTCGTTTCTTAAAATGAATTGAAACATTCTCTAATTGAAAAAGATCAGGATGGTATTGGTTCATTGCTTGATCTAATTCAATATTTAAACATTGGTGGCAACATTATTATGATTAGTAAATGGATGACTCCTCTCCTTACAATTTATTTAATCAATTTGCCATTTCTATTCTGTTTAAATTCATTTTTATCGTGGCTATTCCTTCCAAAGAGGTGCAAAAAAATACAAATTACCGGTATGTCGGCCATTCATATATTTTGCACGAAATTAAGCTGAAATCCTACATTTTCTTTTCTAACAAACTTCTTTGATCCAAAGGTTATTGAACAATAATCAAACAAATTACCCATATTTTGTCTACCAAATGATAAATAGATGCGTAGAGATAGTAAATAGATATATAGTTTCATAAATTTATATATTCATTTATTTATGTACACATAATGTCTAGATTCCGTAAGTTTTGATTCTATTCGGTAAAATCCTACGAAGTAAAACGAACTCCACATTCCACTTATCATTATTTTTTTTGCAACAGTAGGAATGATTGCATTTCGAAAGATATTCCTGAAATAAATCATAAAATCAGTCCGTGTATTTCAAACGTTTCTCGGTGGAGAGTATTATTTAACATTTCATGTTGGGTGATTCTTACACAATATGAAAATCATGAACGGAATCGTTATCTTCTTCTTTCCTTTTAAAAATGTCATTATGATTGCATTTGTCGCTGATTTTTGTTTTGTTTCGCATTCCCTACAATTTTGTTGCAAGAATTGTCATTTTTTAAGAAAGCATTCTAATATGCCACTTCCTTTACATGTGTTTGTTTTTACTCAAACTCCATAATGATAACTTTGTATTTATTTGTAGCCTATGGTAAAATGAATTATTACCCCTCTGTCTCTCTGTAAAGTAATAATCCGTATCATCGTTCACTTTTATAAAGAGGTGAAAGATTTGTTTCCATATTTGAAACCATCGGGTATATGATTGTCACGAATTTAAAACTTAGGAGATTGGGAGGTCATTTCTGGAACAATAAAGATAATACAACAAATAATGCAAAATTGAAGTGAAATAAAGGGATTAATAAAACTCTAGGAAAGCTACAACACCATTAGCCCCCTTCTCCCTCAAACATGTCAAATCGCTCTTTAGAATCAATACGGGTTTTGTACACCCTTCGGGGAACCTTGCAACTATTTAAACAAACGTTGCTGAGGGACAGCCAGAGAACACTCTTGGAAAAAGGATCTCCGTCGAACCAGTTTGTCACAATAGAAAATTAAAGTGATGACGTCAAGCTGATTCGGAAATATGTCGGGACGATAGCCTAACCACAACTCAGTACAACAGCAATTCTACTTTCGGTATACACAACCAGCTGCGGCGTGCTACACCTGGTTTCACCATTGCCCAAACATATTCCTGAATCAAAGTGACGTCACACTTCGGTCCTCTATAGCAGCACTATGCCACCAACACCATTTTCGGATGATTGTTATCACCAATTTAATGCTAAAAAAGTTCTCAATGGCACATTTTTTTTAGTCCAAAAGATATCAATAAGAACCATTACTACGTTACAATGGTGAGTTACGCTAATATTATTAGTGCTGCTTAGCACCGATATTGTCACTAATGTTACAACTCGGACCTTTTCAAAAATTTCTGTCTTCTCTACTTTGCTTCTGTCTATGAGTGTTGTTCGTTCCATTGCACTTTTTATATGACTACATTGTTGTCCAGGGCCTTCTCCAGCAGCACACCCGTCGTTATCCCGCCGAGGATGTCGAGTTGGGAGATGACCACGCTCAGCTCTCGACTCGCCCACGTCACCATCTCGACAGCCATCAGGGAGTCGACGCCGTAGTTGATCATGGGCTGTCGCAGGTCGATGCTGTCCGGGTTCACGCACAGCAACTCACCGAGCTTGTTCTTTACCTGGTTAGACACGGAAAACGGGGAAACGTAGATGAAATTACATCATAATATTCCAAAATTGATGTCATAAACACTTCCAGATAATTGATAACCTTTTCATTGATATCTAGTTATATCTTATTTCATTCACCTTTACTCTATATCCTGACTATTAAGGTAGTGACATGATTGGGAGACATAAAAAAATTTCATTAGAACCAAACTGGTCGAAAGATATACCAAAGATACACCAGCTGGAGTGGATCGCCTGGCTCGACGAATTTGTCTTGAGTTTGTTTATTTAAGTAGAATCAAGCGTGAACATACCTGCAGTTTGTTTCTCTCGTGGCTCGAGAGAATCAAATCTCATTGAAACTATACAAAAGATTTGTCTGTCCCAAGGCATACTGATGGATATATTTCAAAATGTGTCAACTTTTGACTACCATTTTTTAAAAGTAAAATCCTTGCATAGTTTGATTCCAGAACAGTTTTACCCCAAGTTGAGGACTACCCTTAATCGTGTAATTTACCTTTAATGTAAGCTCACTGTCTTGCTTTTATACAGAACTTGCCCCGATTGGTTGCTCGTCAGAGACATGTTACACATAATTTCAAATCATAAAATCTATTGTCAGAATGTAATCTTTCCGAAATCCTGCCGGCAAACCTGCTACTCATGTTCTTGTGATTACTCCCTAAATTGATTAATATGATAGCATTTTGTTTCGTTTATGTCTTTATTCGTCTTTCCGGTTCAACTTACACTGTAAACTACTATAGGCTGAAAGGGTTTATAATAATTTAACCATATACAGTGTGTACACCCTATAAGCATCATATTTTTCGCTAGACATCCTCGTATCACCTTTGTCTATTATGTTATGTTAAAATAATTATATGTATTTGTTTAATGATAAACATTTCAATTGTGAATACTGTTTTTATAATATTTCAACTCTTTCAGTAGCACTTCAGATTATGCATTTTCAATGGAGTTTTGTTGCAAGAGAAGTGAGACTGAGAATGTATGTGTCTTCATATTATTTATCATTTTGCGTGAAATACGAAATAAGTCAAAGCAATCAAATCACATTGAATTCCATCTTCTTGTCTTACCTGTTGTTGAAGGTCCTCAAGGCTGAGTTTGCAATCAGTCAGGGCGACCTGTTCACCACCAGCGAGGTGTCGGAATTTGAGCGAGTGATCATGACTGTACTTGAGGAGGGCTTCCCAGTCCTGTGTGGATTAAAATAACATAACCTTCATAGAGAGGCGCCGGAATGATCACAGAAATATTACAGTGTATCTTCTTGTCATTTGTTCTTCATTGAGTTTTCAGCGGTAAAATCTCATCTTTTTTTTACACTGATATTCCACGAAGGACAGCAAATTACGGTTGTTACATAGTTTAGAGGCTGGTTCACAAATGATCTACATAGGAAATTTACAAATTACATGAAAAATACCACGCCGTCTATTGATTCTACCACAAAAAAAAAAATATTCAAAACTGGTTATAGACAACAAACGAATAAATTTGATTTTTAAACAATCCTGCAAAAGTGAAAGTTATTTGTATTTTGTTTTGTTTTGTTTAAATGCTCTGTCTTCTAAATTGCCATATTTTTTCAACAAGTATGCATTAATTTTGTGATATTTTGATGACAGTGTTATTTGATCATTTTGTAAATTAATTACGTTGTCATTCTGTCATACTGGTGATATACCGTTTGATAAATACATTCAACCCAAACCAGTGCTTACCTGGTTCGTGAGGCAGACGCACGGAGGCGTATCGGGTGATGGAAGAAGCTTGGCGAGCACATAGAGAAACTCCTCCACATGAAGACTGGGTTCCGCATCAGTCACATGATAACGTGGTTTGACCTCCAATTTCGTATGCGTCAATACCTCGAAGGGGTCCAACTTGCATGTTGAGAGCAGGTTTGCCCTCGCCGCGGCGTTTCACGGCAAACGCTTCCAGATAGGAGTCACCCGTCACACTGGCCACCGTGGAAGAGTTGCCCCATGTCACGTCATCACTGGACAGGGTGAAGAAGAAATCGAGCTCCATGTTCTGCGTTGCTAGGTGAAGAAGTTTGGCAGGACGAACTTTAGCAGATAGCATAGCCTGGAGATCGTCGTAAGTAAAGTCTGACATCGTTTCCTTACCCGGTAATCGGTAGCCACCGAGACAGAAAATACCACGGACTGGCGGAGTCTGTTTGGATTTGAGTTCTTCGATGAGCTTTGGTGCGCCTTCTCCTCTCTTGTGAAGTTCGTGCCATGATTCGTAAACACTAGCTCCACGGCTGGTGAGGTAGTTAACTGTGCGGCTGGCTTTGGATTTTCCATCTTGAGTCAGATAATTTAGCGCTATGTGACGGGCGCCGTTGTTGAAGAGCCATCGTGCAACTATTTGCGAGATCCCGGATTCGGCTGCCGTGACGATATAAGTGGCGTTGTTCTTGAACAGCTGGACGTTTGAGATCACCTTGCTGGGCTTGAAAGCTGCAGGGATTTCGAAGGCGACTTTGTGGGCTGTGGAAACGCTCTCATCAAATACAGCAGGGTAGTCTGTGATGGGACGTGCTTGAACATCGATTGGTTTTAGTTTACCCTTCTCCATTAGGCTGACAATCGTCTGTAGACATCTTTGAAGCACTGGTTTCTGGTGGACAATCATGCTTTCGATATTGCACGAAATGAAAGACCTGTTGTTCTGCAAGAGTTCCATGGGAAGTTTGGTGTTGCTAGCAGTGACGTCGGTGATAGAACAGAAGCGGCCACCTGCTGCCAGTAGGTCGATGCTCTTCTCCAGCTGCTTACCTTGAAGTGAATTCAACACAACATCGAAACCGGCACCATTCGTTTCTCTCAAGACATCGGCGGTGAATGTGGAAGAGTTTGCGTTCGTGACGAGGCTTGCTCCCAATTTCTTCAGATAGGCAGAATCGGCATCACCCTCCGTCGAACAAATGACACGCGCTCCAGCCTGACTTGCTATCTGTACGGCGGCAGCACAAATGCCGGCATCGGCAACCTGAATAAGTACAGACTCTCCTTTGCTGACGTTAGCTCTGTCAACTAAACTGTAGTGTGCCACTGCAAATGAACAACTCGTTGATGCAGCCTGCACTGTAGTGATATTCTTTGGTTTCTTAACAAGGAGTTCAGCATCCGCAAGAGTATAAGAAGCAAAACAATGCATACCAAATCCAAGAACTTCATCTTTTGGTTTGATACCGTTGACACCAGATCCTACTTTTTCTACAACTCCACAAAACTCGATTCCAAATCTACGTTTGTCATCACAGGACGATACTCGAGTGTGGGCGAGATCGATGTCCCTGTTATTTACACCAGCTGCAGACACCTTCACCAAGACCTTTCCTGGTGCTACCTCCATCTCTGACTGATATGCGATACCCATTTCATTACCAGATGACTGTGTAGTAAGTGCGTCAACGGTTTGTGTCAGTTGCCAGTATGGTGTCTCGTCTATCTTCGTTGCAGGAAGCTGCATTCGCGTAAGTCTTGGAGCCAGACATATTCCGTCTTTGACAAGTAATTCCATGTCTGACTTACGATTGCCCAGGATGGTGCGAGCTAGTGCCGTGGCCCAGGTCTTATCGCCATTCTTCACGTCCTCTGGAATGTCAACAGTGACTAATGGAATCTGACATGCATTTGCAGCCGCATGTACCATTCCAGCACCAGCACCATTGATTGGTTTTCCCCCTGATGTAACGGCAAAGGTCACCATCCATAGCTTGCAGATGTTCTCAACGTTCACGCTTATCTGACGAAGGAAGTGCAGGAGAACCTTGAATCCATTGTCCTTGTCAACATTCCAGACAAATATCGCCTCCATCACAGCACCTTCCTCTTTCAGCTTTCCGAGATCTTCTTTCATGATTTGATCGTAGGTAACCGCAGTAACTGTACCTTGCAGTGAATCCTTCACTGAACTGACGAAATTGTGCGTTGTCTGGATGAGAAACTACGAGCCATTGCTTTCGTGTGGTAACAGGTTGTGCCTTGGGGTTTATGCATGCATCATCGCCACCTGCCTTCCGACCGATCAGGATACTATGGAACAGCTCCTTTGGAGATGATAACGCCACGACGTCAGCGAATCCGTTCTTCTCAAGAGCTTGTTTCCATTCATCTTGTAACATCCAGCAGCATTCTGGTCTGTCATCCTCAAATACCCAGCATAGACGCAAGGCACCAAAAATCAGTTCAGCAATGAATTTGACGGTTGTGGCCTCATACAGCATCATCCAACCATCGTCGCAGATCAGTTCACGCATGTAATAAATGGCCTCTTGCAAGTGTCCTGTTGAATGGAGTGTGTCGAGACAGATGAGAAGGTCTACAGATCCTGGAACAAATCCTTGACCCTCGATGTCCTGCTCGATGTCAAGCTGTTGATACTTCACAAACGGATAATCGGCCAGATGGTCACGAGCATGAGGGAAGAAAGCGACACTGAGATCAGTGAAGACGTACTCGACACGACCTTCGATACATAGATCCTCTATGTGTTCAAGGATGTGATGGGTTAGACCTCCCATACGTGCTCCAACTTCAAGTAACCTGATGGTAGACTTTGTTTCAAGTGCTTTCAGCACGGCACGCCGGACGATTTCTGCTCCGGCCTTGTAGTAGAAAGTAGTTGTCAAGGAGTCCAAGAAGTAGGAAGCCATGCATTCTGGTTTGAAAAGCATCGTCATTGCCGATTGTGGGTTTCGCAGTGTTATTGGAAGGTGTTCGCCCAAGCTTTGCACCATGCTCATCTCTTGCTTCATTTCAGGTACTTTCTTCAGTACTTCTTCTTTCACCTTTGGTATGTCTTCGTACTTGATGGTCGGAACTGATGTGTCATGAGTTAATTTCTCAAGACGGCGATAGTAACGTTGGTCCAGATAGTCCGAGCGCTCCTTTGCTGGAACTTGTGCGAACCCGTGTGTGATGTATGCCTTGCTTATGGCACCTACCATGTGATACACTTCTTCTGCACGTGTGATTGCCTCCATGTATTTCGGGAACATCTTGACCAGATTCTCTTTGGCGAATACCTCGGCGACTTCTTTGATTGGAGGCAAGTGAGCCGTGATGGACTGCCATTCTCTCTTGTACAGGCATTTATCGATCTCAACGTTTGTTTGGACACCGTTTACATTTGTACATATGCATCCTGTGATTTCGGCCAAAATCTTTCCGTTGGTAAGGGCTATGCTGATGTTTCCAGTCAAGGCTCGGCTGTCGCAGTCGTCGATGGTAGCGTATGCAATGAGTGGTTCTCCTGCTGGTAAGGAGGGGACATTCATCCTGATTTTCTTGATGAAAGCTGGCTGGTACAGACTTGAGCAAGCTCCTAGGGTGTAGGTCAACAACTGGAAACATGCATCCAGGTGTGTGGTCTGAATCCTCTGCTTGTTGTCCTGTGCTGGTTCAAGATGACACACAGACTCGCCACTGCCCATGAATATCTCTGTCGCAACCTGGAATTTAGGACCATTCTCCTGACCCATTTCTTGAAGATAAGCATAGAATTCTTCCGGTGTCCTCTTGTCAGTACATCGTTTCAGGATATCACCTAGTGGTATGCTGTCCTCCTTTGCCATACCTTCTCCGACTTCAGCTGCACTGCAAAGCTCTCCTTTGTGAGTGATTTCTACTTTGCTCCCATCACGAACAAGATCCAAGTGTAACGTTGCCTTCTTGGTGCCTGTGACTGTCTTCTCTTCGGCCATTCTAGCTGCTGTGGGAACGATATTTTGTTCAGAGTTGGAAGTTCACTTTCACCGCTGGTAGCTTCCATCATGTACTCTACGTAGCCTGATTCGGGGAAGATTAGTTTCTCTTTGACGTTGCGATCATTGAGGAAGGGGAACGTTTCCAGGGAGAGTTGACCATTTTGTCCTACATAGGTCCTGTCATCCAAACCAAGTCGGCGCTTGCGCCTGTACTCCGGCTCCAGCATGAAAGGTTTGTGCTGCCATGGGTAGAGGGGGAGCTTTGTGTATTCCGCTGTATCCCTGGTAATGTTCTTCCAGTTGAGGCATACGCCATTGTTGTGCATGTTCCCAAGAGCTCGCAGGGCACACAGACGATCATCCTGCTTTCTCTGTCCCGATGGTATTGTGGTCAACTGGATCTTGACACCAGAGCCCTTTGCGATTTGATTACACGATGACAGGAGTGTAGCGGATGCAGCGCACTCCAGAAACATGTCACACTCAAGATCGCGGAGAATGTTCTCGACCGCCGACTGAAATTCGACAGCATTGCGGATGTTATCCCACCAATAGGCTGTCTTGAAGTCTCCTTCGTAGCGAGCGCCAGTGAGGGTGGAGTAGAAAGGTATCGTGCGCTTTCCCGCTGGAGTTTTGACTACATTCTCCATTTTCTGTTTTGAAGGTCTTTTCCGTTGGGTCCATGTCCGGGTGTGTGGAACGCACATTGAACTCGCAACTGCTTAGCGATGGTGGTTTGTCGGCAGCGATCTGCTCAATGGCCTGCGTGTTCCCTGCGATGGTAACAGAGCCGGGTGCGTTGATAGCAGCAACGTAGAGACGATCATACT
>JZLH01S0354306.1:62555-73887 GCA_001188425.1 Eucidaris tribuloides
AAGCAAGCAACATCGAATACCAGGCACCATTCGTTTCTGCATCAAGACAAGATCGCGGTGAATGTGGAAAGAGTTTGCGTTCGTGACAGAGCTTGCTCCAATTTCTCAGATAGCAGAATCGGCATCACCCTTCCTCGAACAAAATGACACGCGCTCCAAGCTGACTTCTATCTGTACGGCGGCAGCATCAAATGCCGGCAATCGGCAACACTGAATAGTACGACTCTCCTTTGCTGACGTTAGCTCTGTCAACTAAACTGTAGTGTGCCACTGCAAATGAACAACTCGTTGATGCAGCCTGCACTGTAGTGATATTCTTTGGTTTCTTAACAAGAGTTCAGCATCCGCAAGAGTATAAGAAGCAAAACAATGCATACCAAATCCAAGAACTTCATCTTTTTGGTTTGATACGTTTGACACCAGATCCAGCTACTTTTCTACAACTCACACCAAATCGATTGCGCAAATCTACGTTTGTCATCACAGGGACGATACTCCGAGTGTGGGCGAGATCGATGTCCCTGTTATTTACACCAGCTGCAGACACCTTCACACAAGACCTTTCCTGGTGCTACCTCCATCTCTGACTGATATGCGATACCCATTTCATTACCAGATGACTGTGTAAGTAAGTGCGTCAACGTTTGTGTCAAGTTGCCAGTATGGTGTCTCGTCTATCTTCGTTGGCAGGAAGCTGCATTCGCCGTAAGATCTTGGAGCCAGACATATCCCGTCTTTTGACAAGTAATTCCATGTCTGACTTACGATTGCCCAGGATGGTGGCGAGCTAGTGCGTGGCCCAGGTTTATGCGCCATTCTTTCACGTCTCTCGGAATGTCAACAGTGACTAATGGAATCTGACATGCATTTGCAGCCGCTCATGTACCATTCAGCATCACCAGCACCATTGAATTGGTTTTCCCCCTGAATGTAACGGCAAAGGTCACCAATCCATAGCTTGCAGATGTTCTCAACGTTCACGCTTATCTGACGAAGGAAGTGCAGGAGAACCTTGAATCCATTGTTCCTTGTCACATTCCAGACAAATATCGCCTCCATCACAACAACCTTCCTCTTTCAGCTTTCCGAGATCTTCTTTCATGATTTGATGATCGTAGGTAACCGCAGTAACTGTACCTTGCAGTGAATCCTTCACGTGAACTGACGAATTGTGCGTTGTCTGGATGAGAACTACGAGCCATTGCTTTCGTGTGGTAACAGGTTTGTGCCTTGGGGTTTATGCATGCATCATCGGCCACCTGCCTTCCGACCGATCAGGATACTATGGAACAGCTCCTTTGGAGATGAATAACGCCACGACGTCAGCGAATGCCGTTCTTCTCAAGAGCTTGTTTCCATTCATCTTGTAACATCCAGCAGCATTCTGGTCTGTCATCCTCAAATACCCAGCATAGACGCAAGGCACCGAAGATCAGTTCAGCAATGAATTTTGACGGTTGTTGCCTCATACAGCATGCATCTCAACCATCGTCACAGATCAGTTCACGCATTAGTATAATGGCCTCTTGCAAGTTCCTGTTGAATGAAGTGTGTCCAGACAGAATGACGAAGAGTCTACAGATCCTGGAACAAATCCTTGACCCTCGATGTCCTGCTCAATGTCAAGCTGCGGAATACTTCACAAACGGATAATCGGCAAGTGATCACGAGCATGAGGGAAGAAACAACGCTGAGATCAGTGAAGACGTACTCGACACGACCTTCGATACATAGATCCTCTATGTGTTCAAGGATGTGATGGTTAGACCTACCCATACGTGCTCCAAACTTCAGTAACCTGATGGTAGACTTTGTTTCAAGTGCTTTCAGACGGCAACGGCAGAACGATTTCTGCTCCGGCCTTGTGATAGAAAGTAGTTGTCAGGAGTCCAAGAAGTAGAAGCACATGCATTCTGGTTTGAAAAGCATCGTCATTGCGATTGTGGGTTTCGCAGTGTTATTGGAAGGTGTCGCCCAAGCTTTGCACCATGCTCATCCTCTTGCTTCATTTCAGGTACTTTCTTTCTTCAGTACTTCTTCTTTCACCTTTGGTATGTCTTCGTACTTGATGGTCGGAACTGATGTGTCATGATTAATTTCTCAAGACGGCGATAGTAACGTTGTCCAGATAGTCCGAGCGCTCCTTTGCTGGAACTTGTGCGAACCCGTGTGTGATGTATCCTTGCTTATGGCACCTACCATGTGATACACTTACTTTCTGCACGTGTGATTGCCTCCATGTTATTTCGGGAACATCTGACCAGATTCTCTTTGGCGAATACCTCGCGGACTTTTTGATTGGAGGCAAGTGAGCCGTGATGGACTGCCATTCTCTCTTGTACAGGCATTTATCGATCTCAAACGTTTGTTTGGACACCGTTTACATTTGTACATAAGCATCCTGTGATTTCGGCCAAAATCTTTACCGTTGGTAAGGGCTATGCTGATTGTTCCAGTCAAGGCTCGGCTGTCGCAGTCGTCGATGGTAGCGTATGCAATGAGTGGTTCTCTCTGCTGGTAAGGAGGGGACATTCATCCTGATTTTCTTGATGAAAGCTGGCTGGTACAGACTGTGAGGCAAGCTCCTAGTGGTGTAGGTCAACAGCTGGAAACATGCATCCAGGTGTGTGGTCTGAATCCTCTGCTTGTTGTCCTGTGCTGGTTCAAGATGACACACAGACTCGCCACTGCCCATGAATATCTCTGTCGCAACCTGGAATTTAGGAACCATTCTCTCTCTGACCCATTTCTTGAAGATACATAGAATTCTTCCGGTCCCTCTTGTCAGTACAGTCGTTTCAGGATACACCCTAAGTGGTATGCTGTCCTCCTTTGCCATACCTTCTCCGACTTCAGCTGCACTGCAAAGCTTCTCCTTTGTGAGTGATTTTCTACTTTGCTTCCCATCTACGAACAAGATCCAAGTGTAACGTTGCCTTCTGGTGCCTGTGACTGTCTTCTCTTCGGTGCCATTCAGGCCATTCTAGCTGCTGCGGGAAAGATATTTTGTTCAGAGTTGGAAGTTCACTTTCACCGCTGGTAGCTTCCATCATGTACTCTACGTAGCCTGATTCGGGGAAGATAAGTTTCTCTTTGACGTTGCGATCGTTGAGGAAGGGGAACGTTTCCAGGGAGAGTTGACCATTTTGTCCTACATATGTCCTGTCATCCAAACCAAGTCGGCGCTTGCGCCTGTACTCCGGCTCCAACATGAAAGGTTTGTGCTGCCAAGGGTAGAGGGGGAGCTTTGTGTATTCTGCTGTATCCCTGGTGATGTTCTTCCAGTTGAGGCATACGCCGTTGTTGTGCATGTTCCCAAGAGCTCGCAGGGCACACAGGCGATCATCCTGCTTTCTCTGTCCCGATGGTATTGTGGTCAACTGGATCTTGACACCAGAACCCTTTGCAATCTGATTACACGATGACAAGAGTGTAGCAGATGCAGCACACTCCAGAAACATGTCACACTCAAGATCACGGAGAATGTTCTCGACCGCCGACTGAAATTCGACAGCATTTCGGATATTATCCCACCAATAGGCTGTCTTGAAGTCTCCTTCGTAGCGAGCGCCGGTGAGGGTGGAGTAGAAAGGTATCGTGCGCTTTCCCGCTGGAGTTTTGACTACATTCTCCATTTTCTGTTTGAAGGTCTTTTCTGTCGGGTCCATGTCGGGTGTGTGGAACGCACATTGAACTCGCAACTGCTTAGCGATGGTTGGTTTGTCGGCAGCGATCTGTTCAATGGCTTGCGTGTTCCCTGCGATGGTAACAGAGCCGGGTGCATTGATAGCAGCAACGTAGAGACGATCATACTGGCTGCACAATTCTCTGGCCTCCTCGACCGTCATTCGGAGGGCTGCCATGCTTCCAGTGCCTTTCAGCTTGCCCTGCTCCACGCTCCTGATGTAGATGGTTTCCACGGCTTCCTCAAGAGTCATTCCGCCACAGGCGTAGGCGGCTGCTACCTCTCCAAGACTGTGGCCGATGACACAGGTAGGTTCGATGCCCCAGTGGCGCCACAAGTTAAATAGCCCGAGTTCAATGAAAAGGATTGCTGGCTGTGAGATCTCGAGATCGTTGATGTATGAGTCGGGATTGTAATCAGGAGATGTAGGACGTTCTACGAATAAAGCTGAGAAGGGAACAAAAATATTTATCAAATAGTTATAAGGTAAATGTGAAGGGAAATGTAATATTATGTTGTTCATTTTAAGAAAGATAGATTTTGTGCCCCAAACGCAATATCATTCAAATATAGCTTGTAGGAATTGTACAGGTGTGAAAAAATCTTATTCAAAAAGGGTTACTTTTCAGTATAAAAATAGTTAACTTCTATATTTTTATGAAAAAAATAGAGATGCCTACAACAAGAGCTTGGACTGCATCACTTTTGACTAATAATGGATTCGCCCATGTTGAGAAGTGTTTTGTATAAATCCGATTCAAGTTAAATGTCTTTATTATTGTAAGCAGGCCGGCATATTAATTATCACACATTTTCAAAAGATAAACCGATAACTATTTGTCCTTGGCACAAGGCTATCCTTTCTGTGGGGAGATGACGTTTCTGACATGACTATAAAATTGGCAAGAACTTTAAACTCTATAAACTTTCGACTGGTGCCGTGCCCGACCATCCCATCAAGAGTCCTCCGGATATTTCAAATTGTGAAAACCATCCTAATACCTGGTTCGTAAATCAATAATTCTATAACTATAATCTGTATTGTTCACTTTCAGAGACCCACAGTCACTGTAGAATTTAATATTGCCTTCTCTTCACTCAAATGAATGAAAGGGGCATAGCTGCTTCTCACTATGCAACATAAAACATTGTTTGTTGATAGAATACTGTAATATTTTTACCCTTGTCGCCTATATATCGAGTATCTGCATCAATGCATAAATCATTAAGATTTCCTTAATCTTAAGACTGATTCAAGTTGACTGTATTCATTAAAAATAAAACTCTCTTTAGCCTTGACATCGGATGTTAAATAACTTAATATAAGTGGAAATGACTTGAGAACTTACAGTACTTTTCCAGGACGGACCATCCACTGATACCCTTGAAAATGGCGTCGCACTCGTTGACTGTATCTCGGAACACGGGCTCGGACTTGTACAGCTGTCGGCCCATGTCGCTGTACTGCTGCCCTTGGCCAGGGAATACCATGCAGATCTTGGGCGGCTGTCCCGCGTAGACGGTACCGCTGGTGGCATTGTCGGCACCGCCTGGAAAGAAAAAGATAAACGAATAATAACCAATCTGTGGATATCCATGACGTGATTAATGATACACAGACGAAAATGTTTGAAGGCATGTACTGCTTTGGTTCCGTCATTACTTTTGGATTAACTCATTTATAACGTTACTTGGATGAATATACTTCACATAATTGTGTCGATCGACAAAATTCATCTTTTGATTGAATAAAATCAATAACCTTATGTGATTTCACAGATTTCTTTAAGTACACTGTGAAAAAATGTTTAGACTGACTCGGAAAATGGCTGTGAGAGCGGAAACGTAAGAGTTTTGACCCAGAAGTGGGTTACGTTTTTCCAAATCTCAGTCATATCTGAGTCAATTTCGGATAAAATTATGACCCCAACGGACCCCTTTTCCCCGAGTCAGAATGACCCCTATTTCATATCGCAAAGCACAACCACTACTCTACAGTGATCAACTGATCGGCTTAACATCATCTGGTAAAGCAGTACGGCAAAAATACGAAGATTTGCTAATCATTATAGAGTTATTATTGACATGGTGGTGACAATTTGCATTACAGAAATATCAAAGAATGACGTAATGACGCACCTGTTTCAGCGAAGTCCTTCATCTGCGCCCGGATTTCGTTTTCCAGAACGGGAAATGACAGTCAGCCTGTTCTCGTGATGGCGCCGCCTGGTGGCCAGCCAAGAGACAACTCCCATGGCGTCCTTGTCGAACTCGACGTCCTGCCATTGTTTGGCGATGTCAGCCAATGCCTCGGGTGACTTCGCAGAAAGTGGGATGATGATCGGATCACCTTCTTCTTCGCTGTCACCGAACTTCCACCCGCAGCACTGCTCCGGGCTTAGCTGTTTCGGCTTTTGTCTTGGAGCCTCCTCAAAGATACAGTGAGCCAAAGCCCCGGCAAAGCCGAACGAGTTCAGACCAATGGTGTAATTGTCGTCGGTTGGGAAGGGCTCAACATCTCGTACGATCTCCAACTTCCATTCGTCCAGATTGATGTGTGGATTGGGCGAGACGAAATTGATCGTGGGAACCAGGGCTCGGTTTTCCATCATGAGCGCCACTTTGATCGCCGACGTCACTCCAGCAGCGACTTCCGTGTGTCCGAAGTTGCTCTTTACGGAACCGATTTTCAGAGGTTTGTCCCTCTTTGTTCCAAAGGCCTTTGCAATGGCTTCAGCTTCAAGAGGATCGCCAACCATGGTCCCCGTACCGTGAGCCTCAACGAAGTGAACGTCCGACATGGAGACACCGAACTTCTCGTAAGCCTCGTTCATGACAAACTCCTGGGCGGGTGGAGAAGGCATCGTCAAACTGTTGCTCCATCCATTGGCAGCAATAGCAGTACCTCGGATGACTGTGTATATGTGATCGTTGTCGGCCAGAGCTTCGCTGAGGGGCTTCAGAACCATGGCACCCCACCCTTCGCTACGGACGTACCCGTTGGCCGTGCTGGAGAACGGACTACATCGCCCATCTGGTGAGAGAACTCCCAAGGCGCTGAACCCGACGGTGATATCGGGCAACATGATGTTGTTGCAGGCCGACATGAGGGCGACCTTACACTCCTTGTTCCAGAGACTGGTGCAGGCCAGATGAAGAGCGGTCAGTCCGCTGGCGCAAGCCGTATCGACGGCGAAGGACGGGCCTCTGAGGTTGAAGGCGTACGATATACGATTGGCGGAGACGCTGTGAGCAATACCGGTTAGGGTATACGCATCCGTCGTCGAGGTGTCTACCAGCTGGATGGCGTGATCCATCATACCGATGCCGACGAACACGCCGCACGATTCGCCCAGGGTGTCGGGGTTGATTCCAGCGTCTTCGAAGGCTTCGTAGTTGACCTCCAGGAGATGCCGTTGTTGAGGATCGAGCGATGCTGCCTCGCGGGGGGATATCTTGAAGAAGAGATTGTCGAAGCCTTCCGGGTCGTCGATGAAGCCACAGCGGCGAGTGACCATCTTGCCCTGTCGCGTCTGGTCCTCATCGTAGAAGTTGTCGATGGCCCAGCGTTCTGGAGGGATATCTTGAATACATTCGCGCCCTTCTTTTAGTACCGACCAGAAATCGTCGACGTTATTTACACTGCCAGGGTGACGTACACCTGAATATAAATGCAATCAAAATAATTCAAGTAAATGTAAAACTACTAACAGAATCTAACAAATGGATAAAAGTATTTAGAACAAGTTAACACACACAGCACTATAAAAATATTTGGTAGTTTAAAAGTTTCAGAATATTGAAAAAGAAATGCATCTTATTGCATCTTATCTTCAGGATTAATGGGCACTTAATCTAATTGATGTTCAAAATTAGCATACGAATAAATTACCCGTTTGTTGCTGGGAGATGAAGCATATATGTATTCAAGGAGCCATTTGAGAAAGACAAATATGTGAACTGGTAAACTTTTACTGATTACGTAGTAGTGTAAATGGGCTTAGGTTTTTTCACCATTGTGCTGAAGATAATGATAATAAAAGAATGCAAGTTAAGTTTTTGCTTCGGAAACAACTGTAGTAGCAACAAATCTCCCCTAGTGAGGGGCGACGCCATGGGCAAAGTACATTGGAAAAATTTTGCCTAACCCCCCCCCGCCAAAAAAAAAAAAAAAAACACGAGCCAAACTGCAAGCCAAACAGCATCCGACAAGCGGAGGGAAGGGGGCTGCCGACGACGAGAAGCGTGTTTTGCCTGTCATTTCTTTTTTACTAGCCGAATCAATAACAATAGAGGGCGGGCGAAATTTTCGAAAAACAGTAAAATCACCGTCATTTTAATAACTTTGAAAAATAGAGGGCGGCCAACCCCCCCCCTCCCCCCAACTCCCCATGGCGCTGCCCCTATCATTTCTTTATCATCGTTGCCTATATATGGTACTAGAAGCGCAATTTTTAATATTTGGTAACACCCCTCTACCCCCCCCCAAAAAAAAAATAATGATAATAAATAAATAAATAAATAAATAAAATAAAATAACAGGTTTAACATGTCAAAAAATAATAATAATTCATGATTTCGGAAGGATAAAGGAAAGTAGGTCGATCATCCAATGCGAAGTTTGTATGTTGTTTTGGTTTTAGCTATGAATTACTAGAAAATCCTCAAAACAATATAAAACTGTCGATAAAGAAAAAAATAATGTATTTTAGTTTATGGAAAAGAATTGTATCAATGATTCCAATAATGTAGTTGATATTATACCATTCTTATTTTCAGCGGAAAAGATGAAAAGATCGACCGGCCTGATGGCCTAGTGGTTAGAGCGTCCGCCTCACGTTCGGAAGGTTGCGGGTTCGAGCCCTGGCCGGGTCATACCAAAGACTTTTAAATATAGTACCTTATGCTTTCTAGCCTGACACTCGGCATTATAGAGCAGAGAAGGGTAATGATAACATAAATGTTAAGCAGGCCCGCTGGAAGATCAGTTTATTTGACTAATTGGCTACCCTGGGTAAATAAGAGTTTATTATTATATTATCATAATTTCAATTCAATTAAAAATAGCACTTAATACCGTATATGAATACATGTAACAAATGGATATAGCGACAAACAATATAGTGGAAGGAGGCATGATTCCCTGAAAGCACAGGGCATGCGTCGGGAAACGCCATTTCAAATATTGCAATATTATCAATGCAGCATACACATGTAAACAAAATTCTCTAAATGAAATATATATATAACAAAAAACACTATATATAAACAATACTATATACAACAAAACAACAAATTCTACGATGAATGTATACTCGATACACAGAAAAATAATGAAAACAAATCTTAAAACACTATAATTGATTAATAAATTTATGTGTTAAACCTACTAGAAAGATGATGATAAGCTATGTATATTTAGCAAACAATTATTTTTTCCAGATTTCTTTTAAAATCATCAACTGACATACAATTCTTGTGGGTGTTATTTAATTCGTACTTACCGATTCCTACTACAGCAATGGGGAAGTACCCCCAGTTGGTCCGGTTGCTGCCCATGTTCTTATCTTGGCCGTGGTGTCAGCGTCCTTGCATCTATATAGATACAATCAGAGATGTCATATTTCATTTTACTTTATTTTATTTTATTTCCATTTCTAAATACATAAAAATATACCAAAATACAAGGAAAAGCTTTACATAATTTAAAACAACGCTGCCATAAGTGAATATAACGTTGGAAAGTTATAATAATCATTATAGATACATATGTATATATTTGAATAACAATACGTAGTTGCTTTATCGTGATGTTATATGCTTTTAATGTCTAATGATAGAATAATAGAATTTAAATTTGACCGAAACAAAGCATTGAAAACAAAACAAAGCTTAACCTTTGTTTATAATTGAAAAAAAAATAAGTATTTAGAAATGCAGGGCCCTTTAAGAACACGTAAGCGTTAGTTGATTGAAGGGCCCTGTAAAAAACAAGAGATGAATGAAATGAATATCGTAATTGTAGCCGTATAAATAAGAACTCATGACATTTAAAGGCAGGGCGTCTATTTTGCATGCCTAAAGATTGACATTGCGTAAATACACTATTATACAGGATGGCTCGGAAAGAATGCTACACCTGCGATCACTAATTTCTTCTCCGTCATCAGCAAAATGTCATTAATTTTTGTTTTGTTATTTAGAACATTTTTTTCCAACAAAATGATACAAGGATCATTGATTTTGAGTAAGGCGTGCGGATCCTATGGCCATTTTTCTGAGCCACTGTCATTTCCGAAATTTGTTTCTTTCTCAACTCCAGCGAACCTCGGATCACCAAAATATTCTCACGTTACCGCGTGCCATAGAATAAGCGGGAATGGTAAGGTATGGCTTACATTGTCATCGCGGCTTGTTCATTCTATGGCACGTCGTTACGCGAGAATATTTCGGTGTTCTGATGAAATCGCTGGAGTTGACAAATAGCAAATTTAGGAAATTACATTGCCTCAGAAATATAGTCCTACGATCCAAACACCTTAATCAAAATCAATGTCCATGGTATCATTTTGTTGGAAAAAAAATGTTCTAACCCATGAAATAATCTCCAATGACATTTTGTGGATGATGTTGAAGAAATTAACAATTGCATGTGTAGCATTCTTTCTGGGCCACCCTGTATAGAAGAAAATAACATCTAAGAACCTTTAGCAAAGTAAAGGAGCTAAAAACCTCAGTTTCAGTGGAATTATAGTGACCGTTGGACTTTAATTTAAACTAATGTCTTTAGAGACAAAAAATTCTAGCATAGAACATGCATTAAACGGCAATTTGCTGATTTGCGCATTTTTATAATTCTGGGCAATTACTGATTTCACGGACATTTCCTTCGCAAATAGCCTAAAGGAATAAGTGATGATTTGCTGTTTCGTGGGACGTTACAAACGAGATTCCATGCCTTTAACTTGGGGTAAAACTATTATAGACTCAAGTAAACTATGCAAGGATTCTGCTGTGAAAATGTTGTGATCAAATGTTGACTCATTTTACAAGAACTTCCATTAGTATCCCTGTGACAGGCAAATTTGATATTAAATTCTTGAGCAAAATGAAACAAATGGTACACTGCATGTTGTTGGATAATATGAGTATATGGACAATTAATTTATGCACAGGCATACATGTAATGTAAAATATACCGATCTATATTAATATGTTGATATATTCCAGAATAATTATTTGTGTTTCATAATATTTTTGAAAAACAAGTGTGAGGTTACATAGAATTATTATTATCATAAAAATAATGGTTTTGATAGAAGTATTCCATTTGGATAAAGCATGGAGCGTCTACCTCCATGGTTGAAATATAGATGAGTTTGTGTGACAAAATAATGGTGAGATTCTCTCACAAAGCGAACACGACAAGGCAATTACATGTAGAGAATCATTTTAAAATCACCAAATACATAATGTTGTCATAAAACAGAAAAAAACTAGAATCTTCCATTGTCTCAATCGGTTGAATAAAATGCATATACTTTAACATAACATTAACCAAAGTTTATTAAAACATCCCATCTCTGAATAATCTATCCAATAACCAACTATAACTGTGCTTTATTACATGATAGACAGAACATACGA
>JZLH01S0354311.1:2500-10351 GCA_001188425.1 Eucidaris tribuloides
TATATCATTATCATTCATTCATTTTTATCGGTAATTGTAAAATTCTATCACCCCATCACCAGTTATACGTAATCTCGGTGTTTGTTCGATCCACATGATCAATGTCTCCCCATATCTCTCTGTAACGACGGTCACTCAAATTACCACCTTCGTAACATCGCCGCATAAGACAGTTAATTATATTGATAATGACAATGCTATAACCATGCCGTCCGATCCCAATTGGTTATATCAGATGTACTACTTCAATTTCTACTTATATGCAAACAAGGAAATATACACAAAAATACAAACATCCAAATTAGGCACTCCGATTAATATTGGTGCAGCGCAGTGTTCACCATCACCTTGTTAAAACAACTGCATTGGTACCGGTTTCAGAACGAATCCAATTCAAAACACTTAAGCATACGTTCCCATTACGAGTTTGTAGTATCGAGTATGGCATAGCGCGAGCTTGAACTCGCGCTAACATCGCTGAAAATGCTTGTTTACGGTGAGTCTAAGATGCACATCGAGTTTAAGCGACCACTTTACGATGTGCACCGAAGTCGTGATTTACGAGTCACACCGAGCTGATTATGAGTTGTGATGACCTAAGCAGTGCGACTTTTAAGACCTTTTACGACTTGTCCGACCTACGTACGATTTGTCCGACCTCCCAGAGAGTATCCACATTGTTAAGAGCTTTGTACGAGTTTCACACGACCATGGAGTGGGAAATTTTCAACCCTTTGGACCTTTGGAATTGGTCCGTGAGCATATTTGCTCTGACCTAGGGAGGAAAATCGCAAGATGTATATGCAGAATTCGATGCAATATACTTCAATTTAAAGGACCATTAATAAATTAATGTACTACATTATGTATGATAAACTATACCTCTTGTCCAAAAACTAAAACATCATTAAAAATGTGATTTTCAGGGTTTTAAATTCAATTGGAAAACGCTGATAAAATGAACAAATCGTTTTATATAATTCTACCCAAAACAAAACAAAATAATCCGACATTTAAAACAATTCGTAAATTATTTCCGACAACTTAATTCCGACAAACGTAATAAGACACTACACTATATCATTTAAGAAACTCGTAACAGTTTTGAAAATTATTACACAATCATGATATTACAATAAGTCAAATTGAACGAAACACTTAAATAAATGGAAAAAATAAAACATTTAGAACATATTTCACTCGAATTTCAATTCTTTCTTTACCAAAATTGCGGTCCAGATTTGGTTTCAAATTAAAACAATATAATCTCTATAGCCATCCTATTATCCAAATCTGTTAGATATACGTTTTTTACCTACACCCGACCATCAAGTCGTAATTTATGAAAAGAAATCATCATTGAAATCCAGAAAGCATCAGGTATATGCGGCCTCATATGAAATTATTAAAAAAATTAATGTATCAAATGAAATTGCGCAACTCCGTTAGTAATATTTATTCAATATTTCATTGTCATTGAAGATGCCAAATTTACTACAACTGGCCAAAAGTTAGATTCCCATTTAAAACAAAACAAATATCTTCCCTAAAACTAACTACAGACCTACCCTCCCTACTCCAAAATATTGCAACAAACAGATATACGCATACATTTTGATTCGTGAAGGGGCGTCTTTCTAAATATGTCCTAACTCCGTTTATTATTGAAAATCACAATTTGTTTAAATAAATTCTATGAATTATATTTTCTCGTTCTTCTCAAGGCGGAGAGAAGATTATCAAATGCAGCGGGCGTTCACGAAGAGCGTGATGAATATAAATTTAACCCCTTTTTGCTCCGTATGGTGGGGTGTTAATAACACTAGCATCTTAATTTGTTTCGATTACCATTAATGGTTTGGAAAAGACTTACAGCGAATCAAAAAAACGTCAAATTGATCTCCTGAAGGAGGTCTCAGAAAGAAGTACCACGCCCTCGAAGACGAAATGACCTCCTATCTTCCCATAGACTGACAAGGATGATAAGTTACTTAAAAGATGAATGCTTTTTCTTACGCATCATTATATCCAAAGTTTACCGAAACTTTCATTAGAGTAAATTTTAAATGTGTTACAATTTAATACTACCTTTAGAATAGGAAAAAGACGTGAGAAATTATATCTGGAAGAGGTATTGTTTAAAATATGGCGCGTTCTCTCCTTACCATGTCTTATGAAGATAGCGAAGTCACTTTCGTTCTTCGAGGGGTTTGTCTTCTTTCTGAGACCCCTTCAAAGGATCATAGTACATTTTTTGATTTGCATGTAAGTCTTTTCAAACATTTAAACTTTTTATTAGGTAATCTGAACGAATTACGATGCTAGTGTGAATTAACACCCCACCCTACGGCGAGCCAAAAAAAAAAGGGGGTTAAACAGATTATGTTCATTCCCCTCTGTCGAGTAGGCGCGCTTAGCATTTATCTCCCCTTGAGAAGGAAACGAGAAAATATATCATTAATTTATTTTAAAAAAGGGAATTTTCCAAAATAAATGAGTTAGGACATTCATAAGAAAGGACCCTTCAACGTAAAATGTATGTTATTTGTATGTGCAATTTTTTTGGTAGGGAGGGTATTTCTTTGTTGATCATATGTTCAGAACTTTGAATAATATGATTATAAAATATTAATTTCATTTGTATCTGCTATAAATTTTCATTTCTTCACAATTTGCGGTTATAAGGTTCCAACAGGACTGTATATTCAGGCGCGCCGAAACTTTTGTTTTGGCAGGGGCAAAAATTCTCGATGGGGCCACATTTATTCACGTATGGTTCTTCGCGAGGAGCCGAATGCGACCGACGTCATTTTTTTTCAGTTATTTTTCAGTTAACGCGGGGTGGTCAGAGGGCATTTTTTTTAGTTATGAAATTGACGCTGAAACTCTACTGAGCGGCATTGGCGCCAATTAAAATCATAATGTATGTATGTATGTATGTATCGTTTATGTGTATGTATGTATGTAGAGCAGAATTTTAGGGTTTCACAGATGTCTGCTAGGAGCTTGAAGGAAACATAACGAGTGACGTGAATTACCGAACGGCCGGAGGGTGGAGGGGCCGCCATGTGGGGGGGATACCCAATCTATTGTAGGAACTTTTTAAAATACGCACTTGAAAAAGACCGATTTCTAAGCATGTTTAATACATATTTTAGTTAACCTTCGAAAAATTATTAGTTGGATATTCATTGTAGTAATTTTTTTTCAAGAATAATGTAGAGGAATTACGTGAAAAACGTATTGAAGTGTCATACCTCCGAGAAACAAAGCGACTGGAGTGTTATGAAGGGTAGCCCCTTGCCCAAAATTGCGAACTTTTTGAATATCTAGTAAAAGATGTGATTCTGGCATTTTATACATATTTTAAAGGTTAATTTATAAAGTAGCCTAATTGGGAATGTGTAGTCAGGTATTTCAAAAGACTACAGGAAGTATGTACAACTGTATTTTAGTAGGTCATATACGTAAGCTGGTAATCTACCCAAAACTTTTTGAAAAACGCATGTAGCAAAGAAAATTTTTATTCTTAGCATGAGTAAATAATACTTTCACTATTAGATTGGGTAGGAATTCGAGAGAGCAATCCAACGACGGGAGATGAGAAGCATACCCCTCCCCGCAGAAAATTTTGAAATATACCAAATAGACGTGATAGCAGTCGCGTTTATTAAGCATTCAAAAACAAATTTATTAGCGAATAAAACATATAACTTATGAAAAAGTATTCATTGACAAAGTAAGTACGAGGCAAAGCGATCGCGACCGATTTAATTGTATACAGTTTTCACGTCCGATCAATAATTTTTGTAATTACTCTATATTCTTTAAATAAGAAAATCACATTTTTGTCATGCAATATCCTTTCAGAAAATATTGAAAAGATACATAAATATTCTTTATAGCCCTACATGTATTTAGAAAATAGAGAAAGGAAAATGAAAGTTTACTAACGGTTATGCTTCATGGGCACACTCGTCGAAAACGAAGACACACTATATACACTTATTTACTTAAAAGGTAAGCCCCTTAGGGGCGAAAATTTTGCATTTTTCAGTTATTTTCAAGTATGAATTTACGATTTTTTAACTAGAGATTGCCTTATTGCTCATTTTGAGTTTATACTGTAATTGATTAATTATTTTTACCTTTGTGGAAGTGACATGGTGGGGGGGGCAAAAACTCGTTTCGCCTCCCAAAAATATTATTTTTTTTGGGGGGGGATGTTGCCCTTTCCCCACCCCCACTTCGGCGTCTTTATATACTAGATTTTTTGGAATGTAAGTGCCCCGTCGGGGCGAAAATTTGCATTTTCAGTTATTTGCAGTTATGAAATTAGAAAATATGTTTATACAAAGAATGCCTTTATTGTCATTTGGACTTTAATACTTGTAATTAATTAGTTTTTACCTTTCAGGGTTGCACATGGGGGCAAAAACGGTAACTTCGTTCTTGCCCCCCCCCCAAAAAAAAATATTGGGGAGGGGGCAGGTGCTCCCTGCAATGCCCCCCCCGCCCGCTCCGCACCCTAGTATACACTAAATTTACTTAGAAGTGAATGCCCCGTCAGGGACGAAAATTTGAATTTTCAAGTTATTTTGTTCAGTTATGAAATTGACAATTTTTATACAATGAAAATTGCCTTATTCCATTTTGGACTTTAACTACTCATTGTTAATTATTTTTTTACTTTAGCGGGCGGTCACTATGTTGGGGGAAAACTCGTTTTGCCCAAATTTTATTGGGGGGGGGGGCAAGTGCCCTCTGACCCCCGCTTCCGCCGCCCTTTGTATTATTTACTATAGAGAAATAACTGATTGATTATCAAAAAAGTAACTATAATATGCAATATTTATGGATTTAGCAAGGCTTTCGTTTCTTCTCGACTACACTTTTTACTTAAAAAGTTAAATGATTATCGAATTCGTTGAATCACCTTACTTTGGTTTAAGAGCTATATTCCATCGACACTTATATCTCTCAATTAATTTTATTGTTTTATGATAACAAATTCCCCATGTTACGTTTCAGTGCGGTCACCTCAGATATTCTTATCCTTTTTATTTTTAATTCTACATAAATTATTTAAATAACTCACCATCATTCTCTCTTCCATTATTTTGCAGATATACTATATTCTATTTTCCTAATATAATGATATAATAAGGAACCTTCAACTCAAAATGGGTTTATATTTCTTCTCATGGGCGGCCTTAAATGTGGAAACTTTCTTTCAATATCAGTAACGAATGTAATGAAATTTGAACTGTTTATTCAACCGCCTTAAGATCATTATACACGTCATATTAATATTGATGTCCAGTTTTCTGATATAGAATGATATTAAATTATCTATACACTATTTTATTTAGCGAATATAATTGACAAATCTTATTTGATCAATTTTATGTAATGTTTCTCACAATAATAAGGGATATAAGATTTATCATAGATTAAGAATGTTCTCTCTAAATGCACTGTGTTTGATTATACGTTCATTTTACTATATACAGATTATTGTATAACTGCAATGGGGAATTTGTTGTAAACAAAAATGTTATTTTTACTTTAACATAAAAATAACAGTAAGGCGTTTGTATACACGCTTTTTCTTTGAACATGGAATTCTTGTTTCTCTCTCGATCTTTTACAATTTAAACTTTCTGAAAATATGATATTATAAATTCAAACAACAATATTATGTTTAATATGTACAACAACGTTCGTTCTGGATTTAATAACCTTTTTACTGCAATAAAATAATTCTCATATCCACCAAATGTTATCACGCAGGTCTCGTTTCGGTTCCGAAGTTCGAAAAGGGTTACTTGCTCAAAAACTTCTCAGACACATGCTGGATATTATGGAACAAGTATACCAATCTGTGTTAAACAAAGAGTATTTTATATCTTTTGAATAACTGTTAAAATCAAATGTTAAATACACAAATAAGGCAAGAACATTTTGAAATATTGTTTGATCACTATATACTTCAATCCTCTTCTGTCTTTTGCGCTCCTAATGAAGATAAGTTTAAATTCTTTCTATTAAAGAAAGATATTTCAAATTATTCTCTTAACTCCACTGCATGAAGATCACCAATGCTTTCTTACTATTTATTTTTATTATAACCCGGCTGCGTCTGCACTGTCCTCGATATTCTTGCTCACCCGGTCAACCCCTGGCACTAACTTTTCTTTTCTTCCAATGCCCTCTCCATTATGAGAACGGAAAACAAACAGAATCATTCCGGTTGATATCTTTTGCTTTTCTTATCAAGCTTTCATAGCATCTTTTGTTGTTTTAGATTCGCGTCGTCCCTTATCTTATATACCAAGTTTTCAGATCGTTTATTAATTAATGTACTATGCTGCCGGCCGTAATCTAAATTGTTTATTCACTCAATTTTAATTTTCATATTTTGATGCCTACTATAACCGTTTAAAAAACGTTGCAGGAAATACCTAGATAAAATGAAAACAGAAGACCTTGATCTCTCTCTCGCAAACTATGGCATGAAACGCCGCCAGAAAAATAATATTCAGTTAACAGTAGGACAGGGTACTAAATTTTAATGCAGAGAAATTTTCCAATTTGAACCACGAGTACTCAAATGTACTTAATTGAAATATTCACTCTTCATGTCTGTTTAATTCAGTTCAAGTTATAGTTGAAATTATGTTGTTGTTTTTTATTACTCCCAGCGTCAATTCTAACAGTTTTTGCAGCTTCTCCTCAGCCATTTTTAAATTATGTATATGATCAACTATGGATATGCATTGTATAAAAACTTAAATACAATAATCACTAACTTCCCTTTAAATTCAACAGCTGACAATAAAATATGCAAAATGAGTTGAAGAAATGCTTTCTAGCTTAAACATATTCCTAGCAGAATGAAAAATGAACAATTTTTTTTAGGTAGCTGACATAGCAGAGGTGGGCTCGCCTCCACTTTTCTTTTTTCAATTTAAAAAAAAGGGGCTCCATACCCGAAGGCTCGCTCGGAACTCGCCTAAATCTCTGCGTAACTCAGTCGACTCGCAACACAATCGTGGTGCTCTACACCACTCTTGCGAAGACTCGTATGTCACTCGGACCCTTTATACTTGAAAGTGGGAGTTATTACAGCTATGAAGAGTGCATTGCGACTTGTTTTCACGATGTATTGCAGTATATAACGAGTTTAGTTTCGATTATAGCTAATTACCGCGAGTCTGCTTGCAGTTAGTAAAAAATTTTACCTGTTAAAAATTTTGACCTGTCGCGACCTCAAGAGAGTTGGTGCCGAATACGCCAAGCCGTGCGAGTTTTGGCGATTATCCGATTTAATGGAGGTTTCGCAGTTCTATCGCGAGTTCGTCGCGATTCCTCATTTTAAAGCCTCGCCACAACTCCCAAACTCGCTGTAACAACTCGCTAATGTGAACGTAGCTTTACTTGTTTTCAATGCGTTTAAAGACATGTACCTGATAAGATTCAGACCTTTTAACACTCATTCCCATAACCGAAAATAAGATATTTACGTCACACGTAATAAATATAACTCTCGTCAAAAACAGAACCCACACTTCCATCTGGTAGTTAAGCTTTCTCAATTCGGCCCAATGTTATGATAAATTGCCAGATACCTGCGCTGTCCCGAACTCTAGAATTTAAATCCTCAATTATCCAATTCTTTTCCAAATGACTTTGTTTATTCTGTTTCTTTATGTATTTCTCATTTTTTCTTGTAATTCTATATGTAACATTTCAAATATTGATAAAGCCTTAATGAATATCTTGTGAAGCTTCCTATCATAAATATCTAAGCTTTATGTATTCGTATTGTCTATATTTATTATTTGAGGG
>JZLH01S0354329.1:48094-64192 GCA_001188425.1 Eucidaris tribuloides
TGTTGGCCCCAAGGGGGCAAAAGTTTGTGGGGGGTAGGGGCCTATAGGAATAATTCACATTCAGCATCAATGGATTTATGACCAACTTGGTGGAGATCGATCCTCAGGAGGGAGGGGAAGAGGTGTTTCCTGGAATGGTTAGCACCAGAAAGCCCCCGACTGGGGGCCGACATACGGGCCCAAACAACTAGTAAGCTTCTAACCACACAGCCCATTTGTAACAAATTTGGGTGTAGATGCGTAACAGGGACCTCATGTTTATTTGGGGTCAAGGTCACAATATGTAGGTCAAAAGGTCAAATGAAGTCAAGTTTCTTCTTTGGTGTGTATTGGCCTTCTCTCTAGATCCAGAAATAGTTTAGTTAAGCCACTTTGTTGGTAGATAACCTCTCATACATGTATGTGCGAATTAATGTTCTATCATGACAATGCCGACAGGTGGCCCCGTTTGGGCCCCAAGGGGGCAAAACTTTCGGGGGTAGGGCCTTATAGGAATAATCCATTACACAATGAATGGCGGCACAATTAAATTCTGAAAGGTTTTCTCGGAATCACCCCTTCTCAACCACTCTTGCAAACGTCACTACACTGGCTCCCCTTGAAACAGAGATAATTTTCAAACTACTCTTGTATTGTCTACAGAACACCCTCAATAACCAGGCTCCAGAGTAATGTTGGCGCAATTGTCTGAATCTTATATACTACCCCACCAAGTCACTTGCATGTAGGTTCATGTAGTGACCCTCATCCTCTCACATAATATCAGTTACTCTCACATAGCCGTGATAGAACGTTTACCGTGTCAGCTTCAAAATACTGGAATGGATTTGCCACTTCAATAAGCACAGTCTGTCATCAATATGACCTATTTTCAAAAGGCATTAACAAACCCATTTTTTTAGCAGTTTGGTAGTTGTAACGATTACATAGTTGTATACAATTGTCAGCTGCTTTGGGCGCTAATGGGAAAAGCGCAGTATAAGTGATAATAATAATAATAAATAATGAATAATGATTTCAGAGCCAAACTTGTTGGGAATGACCTCAGGGGGAGGGGAAAGAGGGTTCCTGGAATGGTACAGCCAGGCCACGCCCCCCCCGCCCCGCCCGGGGGCCCATGGGCATGGGCCGCATAAGGGCCAAGCTAGGTAACTTTCTACCACAACCCATTTGTAACCGAAACTTGGGTGGTAGATGCGTAAGCAGGGCCTCACTGTTATTTTGGGGTCAAGGTCCAATAAGTAGGTCAAGAGGTCAAATGTTAAGATACTAGGGCGTGCTTGTTTTTATATAAAAACGGATGTTAGAATTTAATTTAAGCTTTGGCAAAAATCAGCTAGATGTATAGTGCAAAGGGAATGCAAGTTTTTCAATCTGGTTCATTTGGCTACGTTGTGCTATACAGCGTGTATCAAAAAAAGTAGACACTTAGTAAGAAAAATATTAAAAATAGTTTTCGTGATTTGTAAGATTATTTTTTGATATGAATATTTTACTTGGATGCTAAGGCTATTGATGACACTGGTTGGTATTGAAAGTTATTCACCATGAGTGAGCACTAACCCGCTTTTGTGCAAATCGGCCAAAAAATGCATTTTGCGCGCACAGAGAATTGTGTTTATAATCAATGTTTAATGCTCACAGACCGGTGGCTGAGAGCTCTCACTGATGTGGGCACAAAGGATTGAATCCTCAGCACGCACACGAGAAGAGCTAATATCAATTTTTGTGACAAAAAAGTAAATAATGAAGCACTGATTCAGATATAGCGCTATAAAAAGAAGAGATATGTCATTGTTTGCAAGATGAACTGTGAATTTAAATAAAAATGCATTTTCATCTTTTTCAGGGTTTGGGGTTGGTAATTGTATCTGAATATTGCTTTTATTTTGTCTTTCTTTGCACAGAAATTGATATCAGCTCTTCTTTGAGCATGCTGAGATTGATGTAGCAAAAATGAAGCATGATTCAGATACAACGCCACCTACCCCTTCAAAACTAAGAAAATGTCATTTCTTCAGTTCACAGTTCATCTGGCAACATGACATTTTCTCCTTGTTTAGGCGGGTACTATCTGAATCATTGCTTCATTGTTGTCTTTTTTAACAAATTGATATTACATCTTCTCTGAGCATGCTGGGGATTGAATTTTATGCGTTTTGTCATGGGGCAGAATGTTCTTATTGCAAGCTCGTCTATTTCGAATTTTCAATATCCGAAAGAGCGTTCTCGAAAAGATCCTTTTTTCAAAAATATCAAATACCTCGCAATTTGTATATAAAGAACCCAATTTTATTCAGGTAACACGGTACATGTATGTGTTTGGAATAACGAATCTTTCAAATAATGCCCCCCACCCCCCCCCCCATATATCGTTCCTCAGACTAATTGTGTTTTCATCCGATGTTACTCCATACAGGGTGCCCAAAATATGGCAGAGTATGATCGGCAATATCTTCATCTTATCGGCAAATCATTATTTTTTCGTTGGTTTAGAACATTCTTTTCAATAAAATGTACAAAGAATTAATTTTGCGTGAGGCGTTTTGATTCTAGGGCCATTTTTTTCGAGGCAATGCAATTTCCCGAATTTGTGATTTTTTCAAAAGCGGGCGGTCATCGGAACGCCGAGATATTCCTAGCGTCATCAGCTGCATACGGACAAACAGCGACGACAATGGAGACATACCGCATCGTCTTCCTTATGAAAGCGAAGGCATTCCAACCCTTTGGAAAGAATGTTCTAGACCAACGAAATAAAAATTTATGACTTTTGCCGATAAGATAACGAAATTGCGATCATGACTCGTAGCATTCTTTTCTGGGCATGCCTGTATACCCCTTTATAATCATTAACATAGTTATTTTCTTTACATAATCACTTAAATATTGGGTGAACTGTCTGTTGATATCATGAGACCGCTCGGCACATATCACCGTTTACAAGTAAAATTTTGATTATACAAACTGTTATTTGATTATGATAGCGACCCCCTCTTTTGATTATGTATAACGCCCTTCCATACATTATGAATAGCGGCCTCTTTTATGATTATGAATAATGACCAGTTCGCGGCATACATTAAATGAATAGGGCGACCCTCTTCTTTGATTATGATATGACCCTCTTCGGTTGATTATGATATCGACCTCTCTTTGATTATATAGCGACGCTCTTTTTCGATTATAATAACGACACCTCTTCTTTGATTATAATAGCAACCCTCGTCTTTGATTATGACTACCGATCTCTTTCTTTTCATTTGACTGGCGACGCCTCTCGATTAGAATAGCGACCCTTTTCTTTGGATTATGAATAGCGACCTCTTATCGATTATGAATGCGACCCTTTTTTATGATTTATACATAACGACCCTTCCCATGCATTATGACTACGACCTCTTATCTGCGATTATGAAATCAGCGACACTTTATGATTATGATAACCGCCCCTCTTTTATGTTTGATGAATGCAACCCTCTTTCTTTGATATGACTACCGACCCTCTTCTTTGATATGATACGCGCCCTCTTCTTTGATATGAATACCGACCTCTTCTTTAATTATGACAGGTGACCCTCTTCTTTGATTATTGAATGCGACCCTTTCTTTGAAATTATGATAGCGATCCACTCTTAGCTCGATTATGATAGGCGACCCTCTTTTAGATTATGAAAACGACCCTTCATAAATTATGAATAACGACCCTCTTCTTTGATTATGAATAGCAATAAACCTTTTCTTTGATTCATTGAATACCGACCTCTTACTCCCATTATGAAATAGGCGAACCCTCTTTTGATGTTAATGAATAACGACAGCTCCCATACATTATGAATAGGCGACGCTCTCTTTGCTCGATTTTTGAATATACAGCGACCACCTTTGATGATTATGAATAACGACTTCCTTCCATAATTATGAATAGCGAACGCTCTTCTTTTGATTATGAATAGCGACCCTCTATTTGATTATGACTAACGCGACCCTCTTCTTTGATTATGAATAGCGACCCTTTTTCATTATGACTAGCGACCCTCTTATTCGATTATGAATACGCGAAACTCTTATTTTGATTATGCATAGCGACCCTGCTTATTTGATTATGACTAGCGACCTTTTCTTTGATTATGGAATAAGACCTCTTCTTTGATTATGAAATAGCGAACGCTCTTGTTATGATTTATGGAATAACTGACCCTTCCCACAATTATGAATAGCGACTCTTATTTGATTATGAATAGGCGACCTCTCTTCGATATGAATAGTGACGCTCTTCTTCTGATTCTGAATAGGGCCTCTTCTTCCATTATGACTAGCGACCCTCTTCTTCGATTATTGAATAATGAACCTTATGGATATTGACCTTTTGTGAATTATGACCCTCTTCTTCTATTATGAATAGCGCCTCTTCTTTTGATTATGAGTAGTGACGCTTATGATTAACAACGCCCAATTTGGTATTTGATGAATAGCGCCTTATGACTTTATTATGTATAGTAAACCTTAATGACTTATTAATGAATAGCGGTCCTTATAGTTTTGACCTTTTCTTCGATTATGAATAGCGAACTCTCTTTTTAATGATGATGGGCAATCCCTATGAATATGGTCCTATGAAGTTTTATGAATAATGACGCTATTTCCTTTGAATACGACCCTTCACGTATAGGAAATTACACGTTATGAATAACGGCCGCTTATGAAATGGTCACTTTTATGAAATAGTGTCCTTATGAGTAGCGACATTACCGCGTTTGGGTCTTTTGTATAATACGAGGATGAATTGAATAGATGTCAGCCTTTTTTCTAAGAATCGGTCAATAACGTGAAAACGAACTCGAAAATTGTTTAGTTGAAAGAAGCTGTTTACCTTTATCAAAAAATATTATCAGTAGTGGAGTTGTAGACAGTAAGTAGTAGTAGTAGTAGTCGTAGTAGTAGTAGGTAGTAGAGTAGTAGTATCAGTAGTCGTAGTAGTAGTAGTAGTAGCAGAGTAGTAGAAGTATAGAATGATATGGATAGTAGTAGTATGTAGTGGCGTAGTAGTAAGTAGTAGTAGTAGTAGTAGCAGTAGTAGTATAGTGATAGTAGTAGCAGTACTAAGTAGTAGTAGTAGGGCAGCAGCAGTAGTAGTAGAAAGTATAATGATAATAATAGTAGTAGTAGTATATAGTACGCAGTATACTGTTTAACCTTCCTCTCGCATTGGTTATCCCCATATAAACAACTGCGTTGTGGCTCGGTGGCCTTTATTTTATTTATATATTTTTTTTGGGGGGGGGATACAGACGATGAGGTTTTTAATTTGAAAAAGAGGGGAATGAAAGTAAACATGGACAATACAGCAAAGAGGGGCAGATTGAAATGCATAGCGAGCATGTAATATCCGTATAGACATAATGGATTCTGAAGATGCATTCGAAGAAATGATGGAGGAGACCATCAGCCTAACGCGAAACAGCAGCAAAATCTGCAGTACACTTCAGATAGATAGATAAATGGGATTGATAGATAGATAGATGGATGGATAGATTAGATATATGGATAGATGGACAATGGATGATAGATAGATGGATAGATGGATGACATAATAGATTATAGATGGATAGATGATTAGATGGATAGATGGATAGATAGATAGATGGATGGACTCTGGATAGATAGATGGATGGTGATAGTATATATGGATAGATGGATGGATGGATAGATAGATAGGTTAAATGGATAGATGATGGATAATGAGTGATCCATTTTGTTTTTAATTTAGTATTACGATATTAATGGACGTACTTGCCAAGACAAGAAATATACAGTGTGTATAAAAAAAGTAGACACTTAAAAAATAAAATAAAAAATTGTTTTCGTGATTTTTGAATTCTTTTTGATATGAATATTTGACCTTGGACTAAGGCTATTGATGACATTGTTTTGGTATGAAAAAGTATGCAGCGCATAGAGTGAGCACACCCGCTTTTGTGCAATCGGTCAAAATGCCATTTGTGCACAGAACAGCGTTCTTATGCAATGTTTAATGTCTCAGCAGACGTGTGCTGCGACGCTCTTAAATGATGTGCACTAAGGATGATCCTCAGCATCCAGAGAAGAGCTAATATCAATTTATAACTGCAAGAAAGACAAAATGAAACTTGTGATTCAGAAATACCCCATAAAAACAAGAATGTCATGTTTGCCAGATGAACTGTGAATTTAAAAATAAATCATTTTCTTTTTCAGGGGTGGGGGGTTTGGTAATTGTATCTGAATTATGCTTTATTTTTGTCTTCTTGTCACAGATTGATATTAGCGCTCTTCTCTGAGCATGCTGAGGATTTAAAAAATGAATGAAAAAATGAAGTAATGATTCAGATAGCAACCACCCAATTCCTGGTCAAAAACCAGAGAAATGCCATGTTTCTTCATTCACAGTTCTATCTTTGCAAACAATGACATTTCTCCTTTTTTATAGGGGTACTTCTGAATCATTGCTTGCATTTTTGTGTTTTTTGCGGCACAAAATTGATATCATCTTCTCTGAGCATGCTGAGGATTCAATCGCTTGTGCCACATCAGGTGAGAGCTTCTGCAGGCACGGTCTTTGAGGCATTAACATTGACTATAAGAACACAATTCTGTGCGCAAATACATTTTTGGCGCGTTTGGGCAATGGGCTGTGCTCACCTCATGCGTTGAAGTACTGTTCAATACCAACAGTTGTAATCAGAGCTCGGTCCACGGTAAATTATTATACATAAAAAATCTCGTAGATGATACAATTTTTGGGCTTCATAAAATTCTTTTTCCGAGTGTCTACTTTTTTTTGATACGCACTGTAATATACATGTATCTAATTTTTCAAGATAATATCATTGTATTAGTCGCTTTAAAATCGTGGTCTAACTATGAGACGCAAATGAATGTTATATTTAAACTGTTTCTTTATGACTCATTTATGATAAATTTTGTTGTTAATCGAAATTAACTGGTGACATGATACAGTAACATGATACAGACTATAATGCATAGCGTGTGTTGAACAAATACATTTCAGCGTGATTAGATGTTTCGAGGTACACCAGTTATGAATACAAGGCACAGGGATTTATATAACATTAAGTTTAGAAATAAATAGACGTGAACGCACATATTTTATCATAATTACAATATAGCAAACCACATCACACACACCACACACACACACCAACAGCACAGCCACAACACACACACACACACCACACACCAGCACACACACACACATATATACACACGCACGCACATCATCGCACAACACGCACACACACGCACACGCACACACGCAACACGCACACACGCACAGCCGCACACACCAAGCACACACGCCAGCCACACGACACGACACACACACACATACACAGCCATGCACAAATCCCTTTGGCAACATCACACACACACACGACATCACACACACACACACACACACACACACCACACAGACAACCATCAGCACACACACACACACGCAGACACACACAACAAACCCTCAACCCGTCAGACATAGTCATTGTAATCTCCAATGCGTACATGTATAGTTGGAACAAACAATTCATATAAGGTCCATCACATCCGCCCTTAGCTACTTTAGTGAGAACAAATAATCAAGTTAATTTAAGAAAGTTTAATTATCCCTGCCGCCACATATAGAATATCTGTACGGATAAATTTAAATTAGTGTTGCTTTTTTCAGAATACCATGTGGTGGGTGTAATTCCCATAAACATGAAATATCTTCGCAATATCGCCGGACAAGCAGAAGGTTTCAGTGGTGTGCTTCTACCTAAACCCAACATACAGATTGTACTTGAAGCCGACAAGCTGTTTAAAAAGTAACTTTCACTTACTCCAACACTCACGTCAGACAAACGCACGCGCGTGCGAATGTTTGGCGGAATAATCTTCTGGCACTATGACTTGTCCGAATCAAATTTAAAAAAATCAAACTTTGATATCTTGAGCTACATAATAGTATTAAATGGCAAATAACATCCTAGCATACACAAGTTTTGGAAAGTAATGCTGCGCTGGCATGGTAATGCATGACTAAACATCCCTCCTGATTTATTTCTCACTTCAATTCAAATTCAATTTTATTTCCACAAATTCATTAAAAAAAGCACAGGATAAAAATAATATAAATACTGATGAAATCAATCACAGTCGATTTAATAAACAATAGCGAAACAATGCTGTATAAAGAAACCTGTGAGGGATAGTTTAAAAATCATAAATATTTATCAAGTTTCTATCCCCGAAATGTATAACTGATATAAAGTATACGAATGTAGCAATAATATAGAATTAATAGCACTTATGGTATAAAGCGCCGATATAAATAGTTCTATATCCTTATAACACAGTAAGTCTATGGTAAGTAGACTAGTCCACACCGGATACTGTATGATTTTTCCTCTTTTACAGCACTAAATGATACTTTGAAGTACAGTCTTCATTCAGGGCTTCATTTTAGAGCGCTATCAAAGACACTTATAGGCATAGGAGGATTACAGTGCTCAAGATTTTTAAATTGTGGCATTGTTAACCTTGTGTATTTAAAGGCATTTGTATAAGTTTTTGCTCACTGGTGCAAAGAAATTTTTCCGCATTGTGTTTGTAGAATAATATCATCAGTTAATGCTTCCTGGAAATTACACACCTGAAAAAACGGCCCTTCCATGTTTGAAGAAAAAATACGAAAAATTAAAAAAAGTCCGTGCCGCCGCTTTTTGCCATGGAAAAATTTATATTGATATCTAAATATTGGTAATTGTTTTGTAGGTTTTACGTTGCTCTGTAATGTTGTTTGGTATGTCAGCATCATATTTTGTGAAAGATTGATGATCAAGTGTGTCTGATGCGACCAAACTATAATCTGACTTTGAATTTGTAAATGTTTTAAATTTGCGTTTTTCATCATTCCATTTCGAATTGATATTACGTAACACACAAACAACAGTACAAAGGCAAACTTCAAAAAGGCAAGTCTGGCGCATTAATAATGTGTGAGAAGGAACAATCTATGATGTTTTTTCTTGTAGATACCGTCTGTAACGACGCTTAAAAAGTGACAATGAATGGCATAATTTAAAATCGTTTGGCATATTATTCCAGCATTTAGTACCAATAAATTTAATTGTTGTTCGAGAAAATTCATACTTTAAGAGTGGTTGATGTAAAGACGAACCAGCTCTGGTGCTGTAGTTATGAATGGCACTATTAAAGCTGGTCACTTCCCCTAAGTTAAGCATGGTATGGAAAGAGATATGATAATACGAATGTTATAATGAATCCTTTTTTAATAAAACAAAATACGTCCGTTCGGTTTGTTATAAATTAAGAAAAGGATGCTTATAGATAATATTGAGTATTTGCAGAACAACATCATTTTTACATCAGCTGCTTTCAAACCCTCTGTGAACAGATGGTATTCTGAAATGTCACTATAGTACATGTGAGAGAGTAGTTGAAAACAACAACACTTCGTTTTTGACAAATCTGCTACACAAATCCCCACTGCTGACAAAGTACGTACACAGAAATCAATATGTGGGACCATGTAAATTGTTGACATACACACTGCAACAACTGAGGGTACTCAGTCTGGTGTTGAAACTGCCAATCCCTCAATTTATCATTGCATATGAAGTGAATTAGTCCAGCATTATACTGCAAATATTCTCACCTGGAAGCCAATGAAATGTGAAATTTTGATGAAAGATTTTCCATCATCAACCAGTACTATGTATTCTCTTATATTATTGCCTCAAATGAAAGAGTGTTATTCAAATTCAAGTGTAGACACCTTTCACTGATGATGGACCGATTATATATATATATATATATATATAGATATATTTCAATAATGAAAGACCGATAGTTAACATAGCTACAAAATATTATTCAAAGCGTTTCAATCTTTCAGTGATGAAGATGATAATGTATATTCGAATTTAATTGCTGTATATCTGAAATTGTGTACATTTATATCTCAGTGCTTTTGTGTCGTTTCTTTGCCGATAGAAAATAAAGAAATATCTGTATTTTTTTAAAGGATCAATATGTCATAAGTCGCATTTTTTTAATGTCAATTTTTGCAGTATGCTCTCATGAAAATATCCAAATACAGACTGCATACAGACAGACTAATATTGCACAAACACTTGGGGGACAGGGGGAGAGTAAATGAATGAATGAATGAATGAATGAATGAATGAATGAATGAATGAATGAATGAATAAATAAATAAATAAATAAATAAATAAATAAATAAATACATAAATGATTTAATAAATATATAAATAAAGAATAAATAAATAAACAAATAAATGAATAAATTAATTAATAAATAAACAAAAGTAGAATAAAATATAAATGAATATATACAAATAAATAATGAATAAACAAATAAATAGAAAATAATAGATTAATATATAAATGAATTGCAAGCAGAGACACGATTTTCAAAAAAATTCCTTGCAACCTGATCTAGTCTATACGGTGTGTCCCAGAATACAGAGTAAACTGGATTTCATGGTAAAAATATTCTGTTATAATGAATAATCTCTTTGATAAATTATATATGTTTGTAAAGCTGTTTCTCTTCTTTCATTTGATACACACTTTATTATTCATCATTCATGCATGATTGAATTAAAACAATGCATAGTGGTGCTACCAAAATTTCATTTGCACGCACAAGTTTCAACTTTGAATGCATTTTCCGGGTAGTGAATGTAATTATGAAATAAAGGTACACATGTAACACATAAAACTTCATAATTTCTCTTTTATATGCGACCTCGTGCGTAAAAACTGAATGATGTATGCCAGAAAACAAATAAAATGAAAACATGCCCGTTTTAGCAAGATTTTCAAAACAAATTTATGAGGGCACTTACTTTCATACTTTAAATCACAATTACGATATTTAGCACTTCCTTACCCCGGTTCCTTACCTTTAGGTTGTACGACTTTATCAGCTTGTCGTGGTGACAGATCATATTAGTTTTTTTTTCCTTTTGGGGCAGGATGGGGAGGGGGTGTACATTCGGTCATTGCTCTCTAGCTACGCCTCTTGTTTCGATACTAAATTTGATTTATAATGGCAAATGTTATCAATATCCCGTGTTATTGTCTATCTTGTTTCGCATCTTTCTTGGTTCTCTTTAAAGCAATGGTATTCACAAAATGTACTTCAAGGTGTAAAATGAAAATCAAAGTGAACAAACTTGTTTTACCTCTGGAAAGTATATTCAGGAGGTCACATCACAACATACTAAATGTAAAAAATTCGCAGGCTCAATTGAAAGATGTGTTTTGAGCTATTTAATAAAGGTGATTTATGTAAAGACATTGCAGAAAATATCAGTTTGGTTTTCAGTTATTTCTTTGTAATGTGACGAAATGTCAACTATAAATACTTTAAAGAAATTATTTCTAGTACGAATAAAGCTGAGACTCATTTATACAATCATCCTCTGGATACTTGTGCAAGAAATAATCTTTTACTAAAAAATGGCTATTCAGTATTTCGATTTCCCATCTCGTGGAAGTGGTAATGTCCTAACGATTTCGATATAAAATAATTTTTACATACAAACTATTTATCCAATTTGTTCTAAATTCAAATGCAAAGCAAAATTGATATCACCAACATATCCAGAATTATTTTTCGAGAATTTTGCAATGCTCCAAAAAAAAGCGTTATTGATAAATTCATCGACACGATTACGGACATACAAATTTTGATCACAAGTGTACTGCATGATTACAGTCCAAAACTTGGATCCAACACGGGTAATGTGCTATATTCAACAATCAAGATACCTTTAAACTTAATAACTTAATGATCACATTACTTTCAGACAACATGACTATTTCCTTTGGATTATTGACTATCTCTAACAGCCTTGTCCATGTACTTGTATCTAATCCCATGGCCTACATCCTGATGTTGCATGCTTCAAACATCAGAACAGCTTATCAACTGAGCAAGTTACTCGGTTTTAAGTGATGCTGAGAAAAACAGGAGATGAGAAAGGAACACAACTCCTGTTAAGTTCCAATGATCTTTTCAGTAGATGATTTAAGACAAAACAATTCCTAAGTACTATTGTCGAATAAGAAGATCATTCTGATTGATGCAGTATAAATTTTAGAAAAGACAGATCCATGAATTCTTGTTAACCAGCACATACAAAAAAAGAAGATTGTTTTGCTATATATTCTCTCCCACAATGGACAACAGAAAACTTCTGTTTCTCAAGCTGATATGGAAGCAAATATAATAATATACTTAAACTGACTTCTGACAACTTGACATAAATGTACTCTGAAACACAGAAAAGCACATCTTTATGTGTAAAAAAACAATATTGAAAATTTGTGAACTACTATGCATGTTATAATTAGAATAAAACAGCTTATTAAATTTATGCTCAGTGTCATGGGTGATGTCTACTGATAGAATAAATTGTAAATGTCCAGTAAAGCTTTTAAATGACACGATTTTTATGATACGCATTTGATCATACAATCAAAAACAAAGCTGATTTTAAACTGTTATTTAAGATACTGATCATTGAGACATAATTTTAGCCTTTTAGATTCACTATGAAAAAAATCAAAACTAATAAAGATGGGTAACCTCCCAACATCTCTCCATTGACTTCAAAAATAAAAGATACATTAAATCTAGAACATTTTTTAAATTCTATGATACTGATTCAAACTGAAAATAACCAAAAAATTAAAAATCATGTACCTACACTTTATGAAGTGAACAAATCGTAAGTCGTAACGGCTACAAAATGTAAAGTCGTGAACGTCCAAATTTATGAGTTAAGAACATATTATTGTTTATAAATTAACTTTATTCTTATTAACACTTCTACTTCAATATATAATATGTTTAAACTGATGTGGCTAAACTCACAGACTGTAGTTTCAATGAAATACAGGCCATGCAAAAAGCTGTGTAAAAATGTAATTCCTAAGGGCACATCATTTTTGTCCAGTAACTACCACATCTGAATATGAAAGTATGAAACTACACGTAATATTTAGGGCATTGATTCATTTATGAGTGTATAATAAAAGTTTGTGTTATTCTAATGACCTTTTGAATTGCAAAAAATTTCTGAAAATGTAATGTCCAACGACGGAATGCCCATATATAATTGGATTGAAAAAAAATAACCGGAAATAGTCGTGATTGCCTGTACGATATCTGACAATGCCCAGCTAAGTTTAAAATTTTATATAATAAGTGAAACTTCAGATATACAGACGTCAGTATATAAAAAAATCCTGTTATAACATGTGATTTTGCAGGTCTCAACTCTTTAATTCATATGTTTTTGGTAGCGATATATTAGAAACCTGATATTACAAGTAATTTGTCATGGTTTAGCTCCTCTTTTATAACATTCCACTGTAATACTTATCTATTCCACCCAATCGAAAGGGAATAATCTCGCCAGCTACAACCGCAATAGTGTTGCTTTTTATAATCTTATCAATCGCTTCTGAATCTTCAAACGGTAAAAGAACAGATTTTCGATGATTTATATTTTCCTATAAAAAGAATTCACAATAAAAATATATAAATTATAGATAATTCATAGCTTACCGAGGTTTTTAGGTTAAAAATCCTTTACTAAAGGGTATTTTTATTTGTTTTTTTTTTTGGGGGGGGGGGAGTACCTACTGTATCAACACCCTGTTTTTTTTTAACGAAATATCCATTTATGTAAAAATTACACAATTAGCTGAAAACTTATCTAGACAATTAGTTTCAAATTTAAAAAAAAAAAATCCATTCCTCTCACCCACTACTTTTAGATGTTCAGAAAATTGGACTGGGATGAATGAAAAAAACTAGAGCATTCGCCTGCGACAGTCATGTTAGGTCGCATCCACTCTCATTCCAATGGATTAATTTGAAAAGTCAAAGTACCTAGTAGCAAACCAATTAGATGAATATAAGCATAACCCATGTGACCCTTGAAAGTTACAAGTAAAATCCAATAACGTTTCAAATTATCGAGACAATGACCAATCGGAATAAGCTTGTATTTGACCTCTGACATTCAACTCCAAATCGAATAGTAATTGGTGCTTAAATTAAGACTATCTCCAAGTACATCAACATGGAAAGTTCATATTCAAATTATCACAGTAATAGACCCAAATCCAGTACATATAAGCCAGACATTTGACATTGACCTTAGCTCCAAAATCTATAGTCTATGGGGCCATAAACATACTCACACTCACTCAACGTTACATACAATCCACCACGCTCTCTCTACGCGTAACGAGCCCCCCCCCCTCAATATAGACTAATTTAGGCCCGTACTGGCCTTGTTACTCTTCAGTGCAATATCTTATCAGTTCATTGGCCAAGTAATACTTGCACCAAAGTTTACATTGACAACCAACACCCTTTCAGTTATCGCGGTAACTGAGCCCAGATCAGAATATGATTCACCCGGGAATTGATTTTGACTTTGAAACTCCACAATCTAATCAGTTTATTTTGCCTTTATAATAACATCTACCCACGTTACATGAAAATTCAACCAGGCTGTTTCAAGTTATGGTAAGAACCTCAAAAGAATATTTTGGCCGGTACCTTTACTTACCTTTCAGCTCCAAAATCTAATCAGTTTTTAATGGTGATATAAATACTACCAATTAAACATGACGACACTGCTCTCAAGTTATCGCGGTAACGAAACGCAAATAGACATATTTAAGGCCCGTGACTGACCTTTGACTTAGCTCAGAAATCTAACATTCATTAGTGCTCATAGTACATACTGCCAGTACATCAAAATCCGCGATGCTCTCGATTAAATCACGTAAGAACGTCAAATCAAAACATATTTAAGCCGTGACCTTACTTTGGGACCTTCAGCTCCAAATTAATCATTTCGTGCTCATAGAAAATTACTTGGTCATAGTAATCAAAATCGATCGGGGTTCAAGTTATCGGTAACGAGAATCGGTAAGGTGAACGGTACGGACGAGGACGACGAAGGACGGACGAAGGACGGACGGGACAGACGACGCACGCACGGACACAAAACATGATGCTCATTCGTTGTGAGCATAAAAAAAATCATCACTATATAACCCCCTGTCCCTCCCGTGACGACTTTTTAAACTGCTGCGCTGAACGAAAATGTGGACTTGGATTGGAATTAAACATTAAAAAAAAACACTCCCCCTGCGCTCAGGACAACATTTATGGACCTGCGATTTGAAAAAATACCTCACTACACCCCTCTCGGAGTCGACTTCGACTCCTGTGACCGTGAAAGAATTTGGATGAACATGTATGATTTGCCGGGATTACACCCCCCACCCCTCCCTCATTGCATGCTGTTTAAGCTATTATAAAAAATGAATGCAGTAAAATTGACTGTCATCTTGGTCTAAAGTCAAGAAAGCGTATAACTACAAGTTCTAATTTGGACAAGCACATAGGATCCCCTCTCAAGATAATTCATTTCCGGCCTTTCAAGGGCGTGGTAAATTTTTCCCGGAATTGCGTTTTTCTTATAATCTCCTTGCTAACAATAAAACTTTCATGAAATTGATTAAGTAGTTTAGATATCATTAATTACGCGAGCGTTAATTAACAGACAAGTTTTCATACGAAAAACGAAATCATCGCGACCCTTTACATATAAGCTTCTTCGATAGTCAATGTCTCTAGTCAACGATAGGATATCGGCTACACCGGATAAATGTAGACAGACCTATTCCACTTGCCTTGTAATGGTGTAGCCAGACTTTTTCATGAATGCAAGGAGCATGCATCTTTTACGCGGAGCGGGCAAATATATGGATCTGAAAAAAGGACAGTACAGTTTGATCTCAACATGAATGGAACTGATAATGGAAATGCCAATACTTGACTAAAATGTACAAGACATTAGAGACTTTCATTCCCAAGATCCTGGGGGGGTGAACATAATTCGATTGCCCCCTTAAAATTTTTGACAATCGCCCTCTGCAGCAAAATCTATAATACAAGTTAATTTTTCACTTTGCCCT
>JZLH01S0354329.1:66568-80983 GCA_001188425.1 Eucidaris tribuloides
TAGACACTTGGGGGAACATTTGGTGTGAGTTTTAACAAAATTGAAGGGGGTCCGGTGACACCCATTGGTTGATTTGACGTGGATTGACCCTTTAATTAGTGCTTCACATAAATTTATGTTGCTTTACTAATAGTATGGAGTCACTTTCTGCCATGATTCTAGAAATTCTTTTCTGTACATGTTTATTCCTATAAATACATGTAGTTATCAAATCATTATTCTCTTGATTTAGGTACATGGACTAAAAAATTGCACATTGTTGGGAGCTACTCTAAAGATTAGTCAAAGTTTTGTTGGTTAATTTGGAAATGTTTGTGTGTAGTTAGTTGAAATAGAGCACTGCAGCTTCATGATGTCTATTTGTCAGATATCTCTTCAGAGCAGCACACATCACCAAATTTCAAGTAGCCATCTGCAAAGTGCAGATTGTCTCACCATAGTATGCTACCAATATTAACTGTGTGCCTTACAGTGATTGTGATGTGTAGAATGTAAAATTCTCAGGATAGTGCATCTATGTGAACCAAACAAAATGGGGTCAAAGATGAGTGCAAATATGCAGTATGGCTGGGGAAGTTTTTGGTCTGCTGTCAAGGCTGAATAGAATAATGCCCTCTTATAACGGAAATGAGACAGATGGGGGGAAGCCATGTTTCCCACAATGCACTGCATACAACCATGGTTCTGTGTAATAATATAGTATTCTTTTCTTCCTGAAGTCTGTACACCATTACACTGCAACAGTACGCTGTTACTTACAGAGTCTGTGTTTTAAGACTACATTCTCTCTATTGTTTGACCATTGCTTGACAGTGGCCTTTTAATTTGTGTTATGAAATTAAATGTTAGATTGTAACTCAAATACCAGATAGTGGAATAAATAGGTTGTTTTTCCCTTAAAAATCTCACTTTGTTATGCTGAATATGCTGTTAACCCGTTGGGGACTAAGTACGAGATATCTCCAACGGGTTAAGAGTGTTCCAGCGTTTATATCACCACAATTTTATTTTGCAGTACGTGCTCCTCCTGCTGAAGGTAGTATTACCCTCACTGTTGAACCCCAAGATGGGTCATTCCTGGTAACGTGTGCAGTTAATCCAGCCACAAACCCTCAGCCACATCCAGAGATTACAGATTACATCATCTATCAGGATGGGACAATAATTTCAAGGAGCAACACAACAACAGTGGCCCAAGATCCAGAGACATGTCTCAACTTCACTTGCACAGCAGGCAATGGGCTTGGTAATACTACAGCAGCAGCTCAACCACAATGCCCATCTCCCAGTAAGTGAAACTTTTTTCTTCTGTTTCATTGATGTTAAACATTTAGAAACAAAGTGACAACAAAGAAATAAAAAAATAATTAAAAGGAAGCAAGGATGTGATTACATATATGAACATGTAATTATGTACAATCAAAGACAAAATACACAGAATGACAATAGCTGGACCCAAGTAGATCGCAAACCTCAACTGATCTTTTGGGATTTCATGATTGGTTTAAAACCAATTAAGTTGAAACTTGATTACAGTTTCTTACATAATATTTTATACCTGTCAACAGTAAGACTCTGAACATTTTTGAACTACTAAGGATATTTTCTGCCTTTTGAATTATTGTTTAAAGGCAAGATCCACCCTGACGTCGAGTTGGTTTTCATAAAAGTAGAACAATGAGAGAAACAGACTTATGAAAGTTTGGGGAAAATCCACCAAAGAATAGTAGAGTTTATGAAATTTCTAAATTTTAAATTTGTGACGTCACATATGAGCAGCTCCCTCATTGTCATGTAATGTGAATTCCATAAAGTGCCATTTTCTCAGAAAATTTTAAATGTTGTTACATGTGCATTCAATATATAATAAACATTACTTCACACATGCTTCTATGAAAAAAAACACACATTAAATTATGAACCAATAAAAAGTGGCAATTCAATTTATGGATATATTGCATGTCATAATGGGAGCTGCTCGTATGTGACGTCACAAAATAAAAACTTTGAAAGTTTATAATTCCACTATTCTTTGTTGGATCTTCGCCAAACTTTCATTAATATGTTTCTCTCATTGTTCTGCTTTTATTAAAACCAACTTGACGTCAGGGTGGACTTTGCCTTTAAGTCATGTCCTTGTAAAATTTTCCTGTTAATACTTAATAGAACTCTGCTGATATCAAAGCACAATTTTGTAATGTTGATGAATAGAAGTGATTTTATTTACATGTACATCATCTGAGTACATGTATATACAGAAAGAAAACAAAATCAAGCTGCAGTTATCCTAGGACAGGGTCCGGGAAATATGACAAAAAGTGGGAAATCTGCCAACCCTGATGTAAATTACTAAATAAACAATGAATTGAATGTATATGCCATGAAAATTTTATTCTGAAAGAACCTCAGCCTCAATAGACAATCGACCTGCTCCATAAAAGTGGAAATCATGTGCTGCTGGGAGAACCAATTTAGCTACACCATGTAGAACTGAATTAATGTTGATCTGAGTGATTTAGTACCTCTTCAAACCATACTAACAATGTTGTACACAGGTACATGTACATGTATGGTATACACTAGTATTTGTAAGCATACACATCTGTGAGTTAAAGACTGATCCTTGCAGTAATGCTAATTTTTAACTTTAGGTGGTGCAACTTGAAATACATGTACAGTGTAGCACCAGTTGCCCTTCAATAATATTCGTTGAATATGGCACGTGTAATACCGACAGAATATTAAAAAAAATGACTAGGAAAGGCCCACCAAAATGCCTGTTGTAGTATATGTATTTGTAATGAATTCTTTGTTTTATACCATATTTGTTAATTCATTTATGCCTTCCATCAAATGTACGGGATACATTGCAGTGCCCTCAGGTGCCGTTGTCCATTCACCCTTCCCTGATCCATTCATTACAGTGATAACTTGTGATCTTCTGTTGTGTTGAGAAGGAAATTTGAAGTTTCACGTGGGTGGTCTGAACTCTGAAGGGGAGGGGGCAACCAAAGAAGATATGAAAGATGCAAGTTTGGTGGAGGAGAGCAGGAGGAGTAGGCTGAAGGGAGAGGATGCACCGAATCGAGCAAAGTGAGAGTGAGGTGAATCCAGCCACCCAAGGAATAGGGACAAAACCAGACTTAAAAATCTGGATTATACTGTATTTAGTAGTAATAGTAGTGTGATCTTCTGATGGAATTCTTCTCAAACATTGGTCAAGTGTGGATTTATTAGTGTGCAGGTTCTTTCACTGATCTGCCAGTACTAGTAGTAGTTTGCTTTTCATTCCAAGAGTTTGATCAAACATGATCCAGTTGCGGACTATAATACAACTTAGATGAAATGCTTGTGATGATTAGGTGTAACTTTTGACATCTACAGAACTCCCTAAAACTCAGATTTTGTATTATTTTGTGAAATACTTAACATGGTACAAATACAGTACACCGTACTGATGTGGTAGAAAGGTGAAAAGACAACTCTGTAGTAGATTACCATACACGTAGGGTCCTATGCGTCTCAAGATACACGTATTACAGTGAAAAGAATTTTCATTTTCATAGTACTTATCTGTTGGAAGGTAATGGTTCATCTCAGGCATGAGTGAGTGTTTTAGAATTGCCTCCGTTACTGCTATGTTTCTGTGGTAGTTGGTACCAACCTGTGTTTGAGTTTTTTTTTTTTCTGGGTGAAGTACATGTACATGTAGGCCTACACCTGTGATGTATCAGACATGATTCATCTGGATTTCTTAGTTTCAAAGTTGAGCAAGTCTGTAATTTGTAGAACTCTCTTGATACTGATTACTTTTCGACCATTCTACACCTCTCTGGTAATAGCTATGAAATTTGTGTGAAATTCATAGAATTGTTTTCATGGGTGAACTTACAGTGTACTTATTGGTTTTTGTGTCCTGTATGTTATAATGTACACTTACTTGTATGTCAGTGTTAGCCAGTATGATTCTGAAAGTCAAACTCTGATATTTATGGATATTGAAAGATCAATTAACATTAAAAAAATCCATGCCAGTGCCATCTTGCTTTGATCACAATATACATGTACATGTATGGCACAATGTTACTGTCTACAGTAGGTATAGACTTCATGTATGAGTGTTTTTTTATAATTTGTTTGTCATTTACTATTATCCCTATGGACTCTAGCCAGTGCACATTGTACATGTATGTCATACATAAATACTGTACTTTGCTCTCGTATCAGATCAGCAACTCAGCGTACAAAAAATTGTGAAAAACAACTTTTTTTGTCCATTTTTTAAATTATCATCAATGAGTGTAACACCCACAAAAAAGCATGGCTTATGAATTGTTTGTTAAAGTAGATGTTTACAAAACATGAAAACATTGCTAAAAGTGTAATTAGTCTGGCTTCTAGACATCTAAGAAATTAATTCATCCTGTATTCATAAGGAAGCTACTATCTTCATTCAACTGTTTGACTCAGACAATGTCTTGATAATTGTACTCTCTCTTCATTGGAGTGAGTGTACTTTGGAGATACATTGTAGAAAACGTTGCTTGGTCTGGAACCGAGACTAACAGGGTTTTTGCTCATTTTAAACAAAAGCCTTGTGTGTTCTTTTGAAGCAAACACATACAGTGCATGTAGTTAAGGAGGTACAATGTATTTCACGGGCCTGGAAACTAGTTGGTGACTCGAGTCTCCGCCAGTCGCGGTGATGTCGCAGTGACGTCTCCAAGTCTTGGGGTAGTCGCAAGAAAATCAAACATGTTCAAATTTTTTTAGACTTTTCTCAGACTCCTGTAGTCCGTGAGGAAGTTGCCTTAAGTGAGAGCGCAAACCATTTTTCGTCTCTTGAGTCATTGGACAGCTGTGACTCAAGAGTTTTAGAATGAGTGTTGGTTCTGAAGTACAGGCTACATGTAGTGACGGGTCAAAACTGAGGGACAGGTCCACTAGGTTTTTGTGATTCTCATCTGTCCTATGATTAATGATATATATTCCATTGCATATGTGCCTGGCCCTGACTGTGTATTTTCTTAATTTCTTCTTTCCTTGGTAATTAATTTTGTCTTATATTCTGCTGCCATTGGTGATCTATCATCATGCATATACAGTCAACTCTGCATAAGCCAAAGTCGCATAAGTCGAATAATCGCCTAAGTCGAAGGTCTTTACTGGGTCCCATTCCTTTATTTTCTATTGTTTTTAAGTTTTGACCCCTTACAAGTCGAATTTCGTCTAAGTCGAAGCATTTCCATTAGTCCCAAGAAATTCGACTTAGGCAGAGTTGACTGTATATTAAAGGTAAATGACATGTTTGGGGGTACATGTAGTCCTCAACTTGGGCTGAAACTACTCTAGAATCAAGTTAACTATGCAAGGATTCTCCTGTGAAAATCTTGTAGTCAAACGTTGACTCATTCTAAAATAAACAATGTCAATATCACTCATAGCACGGAAACCTGCTGTGTGGCTCTCTATGGGGCTTATTTTTATTGTCCCCGGATAAAATTAAGATACTCCTATGTTTATGCTTGATTCTCCTTAAGTAAACAAATTACAGGCAAATCCTCCCAGATGGGAGATCCACTCCTGCTAGTATATAGTTGGTAGGCCTATATATTTCAACTCATTTGGTTCTTGAGGTATTTTCAAGTGTTCCCAATCATGTCACTAACCTTTAACCAGCTATTCATGTTTTTGTGTTTTTTTGGTGGGGTGGGGGGGATGGGGGGAGGGTAGAACAAGTAATGTACACTGTACAGGTACAGTGTAGGCCTTGTGTATTTCAGGTTTTGTTACTACTGTACATGTAATAGGACTTTTTTTATTTGGATTGATTGAAGTACATGTATTAATGTACTGTACAGTGAGGTTACAGTAACTGAATGTAGTCTGGCTTCCAGATGTTTAGGTGAACCCATTAGGGAAATACCTTTCAATCAACTGCCTTGAGCTACATGTAAGACTAATGTGATGAGATCATTTGTCATCGCGTGCTGTGTGTGTGTCGTTTCACACCAGGGACCTATTACATAAAACTTGAACCAGAGAAAAACTCTGTTTTTTTCCTATGGTAAAATGAATGGTAACATTATGCTAACCAGAGTTTTCATCTGGTTAAAGGCAGTGGATCTCATTTGCAAACATCCCCGCAGACCAGGAAAAAATAGCCCAAGCCCATAGGCTATTGATGAAAGGCATGTCTATGAAATTTGGGGGTCAATAGTTGCCTAGAATTAGAAAAATGCAAAAGAAAAACAATAGCCGTTTAGTGTAGGCCTACGTTCTATGGACTATGGTAGGAATTTTTTTCTTGCGAGAAAAAAATTCAAATCATAGTCTTAACGGTCACTATAATTTCACTCAAACTGCGTTTCTAGCTCCTATATTTTGCTAAAGGTTCCCAGATGGCATTTTCTTCTAAATGCCATTGTTTTACACAATGTTAATTTTCAGGCATGCAAAAGAGATCCCCTGCCTTTAAAGTCTTATGAAATAGGCCCCAGCAGTGCTACTGGGAGGAAGAAAATGTTGCATTGTGTGGTACCAAGACCATGTACATGTACTGTGGTAGCGGTAGAGGTATTGTTGTTACCCTGGCTTGCTCCTTAACCTCATTCAATTACTGAGACCACATTATTTGTGGTTTGCCTTTTTTATTCGGGATGTGCGTCTGCATTACCGCATCTAACTGAATATTGCTAAAGTAAAGAAAAATTCAGTTATCAATGAACAGGGTGCTACCAATGGGCATAAATTGAATATTTATTTTGTTTATGAATTATTTAAATGACAGTTAACTAGAATATTCACTTGAACTTATCAAATTGGCACGGCTGTTATTCTGATGATACTTTGGGTTGTTCCACTTTGTTGGTGGGTGATATACTTGAACACTAATTGAGAAACGTACATGTCTTTCTTCCTTTTATGGTCGTTTAAAAGTGAAATTTATTCAATCCAAAAATTATTTTTCAGTCTTAATTTCACAAAGAAAAATAACCGATTTTAAAAATTCCATCAATAAATAATAATTTAATTAGGCGAGAGTGTTTGACACATCATGTTACCCGTATATATAATTGACTATTCCAAGTATTTGCCAATTTTGATAGAGCGCAAGCAAATTTGTAGTGATTAATTTTACTCTAGCAGGCTCTCAGTATTGAATGAGTTATAAGGCATTGTATAAGCATTTTTTTTTTTTCCAGTTTAAAAAATCTGAGCTGCATGATTCCACATGCTACCAGTGTCTCTGACATGGTCTAAAAATGAAGCTCTGAAAAAATTGCAGTTTAAAACAATCATTAAGTGCTTTAAAAAAGTGAAAATCATTGAGAGACCATTCCAGCTTTCCCCCATAGACTGCTGTGTTGCAGAATTTTCTATCGCCCGATAGGAAATTAATGTGCCAATTTGTATCTGCACGTATTGTACTAGTGACAGCATAACTGTCCAAACTTTTGTGTTCTAAGGTGTTTGTTTGTCCATTCAAACACTGTCAGATTTGTCAGATAGCAAAGTTCGACAATTTTTTAAACGTGTCTTCCACAGTGTTGTATAGTGTCTTTAATGAAGACTGTTCATTCATTTGCACACACAGAAGCTTATTTAGCTTTTAAGAAAAATAAAAACTAGTGTGATGTAATGTAAAGATTACCCTTCATAAATCATAGATGCTGAAGCTGAAAAATCTGATTTTGTGAAAATAAGAACCAGTATTATGCAACTTTTAACCATATTGCACCAAGGCTTTCAAAAGGACAGGCCGGAAACCCTTTCAACTACCAGATGTGAATTAATTATCATCTAGTTACTACTAGAGTTTGATTTTATAGACTATTAACTTTTCACAAGCCTGTGTTGATCGATTTCAAGATCATTACTGGTAATCCTTTTGTTACTGATTGGATTACAGGTTTATGTTTAGAAATTTATACACCGTCCTAGAGTTGAACCTGGGACGTATAGTTCATGTATTCGTGTAGGCCATAAGGCAAATTGCATAATTTATTAATTCACCTGTTCAGATGTAATTCTTAAATATTGTGGACCCAATATTTTTTTATAGAAATGTCACACGGTTGACATTTGAATAAATGTAAACAATAAAGCATAAATACAACAGCCAAATTACAACGGATACATGTACACTATGTGCTCTATACAATAACAGAATTACGTTTCACATACATGTACATACAGCACCGGTAGTGAGTCAAATATTTGAATTCAATTGACAGTAAATGACACCCATCACAAGTTTGATTAAACTTTCACAACTCCTTTCACATGTACCCCAAAGTGTAGACAGAATTTTAAACACATGGGACTAACTACATGTACATGTACTTGCCAAGACAACTTTGACACTATAATACATGTACCTTTATACTGCTGTACTTAGGCCTACTCCATTCATTCTTAACAACCTTTTTTTCAGGTAAAATGTTGCCCTCCTGTTGTAGAATTTCATCATCAGATCTGTACAAAGCTATTTCATTAGATTGCAATAATGAATGAATGAATGACAAATTTTGCTATAATGATCAAAACAATCTTCATAAAATGAACAACAGTTTAATGTTTCATTGCTCTGATTTTCCCAAAACAAACATAAAGTAAATGTCAGAGAAACAGTAACCATTATACTGTCAGTACATTTAATACTTTCAGCCACTTTATTCTCCTAGATTTGTATCAATACATGTACATGTAGTCCATTGTGTAAATTTTTGTTCAATACATCCAGGCCTTGAGAAAATCCTTGTATTTTTTTGGCCTGCCCAGTTGGGCACTTGAATTTTTGATTCAAGTGCCCGACAGTAAAATCCAAATGCCTGATTTAGAAGCAAGTTGTTTTTACCAATCAATCACTGATTCACTGCAAAAGAAAAATAGAAAATAAAAAATCTTTGCCTGATCAGACATGTCCTTTTTTTCTGGGTGCCCGACCACAATTTTCAGGTGTCCCAGGCATTTGGGTACTCTTTGTTGAGCCCTGCCATAACTCAATAATTTGATAAACATCTGTTTGGCTATAATTATAAACAAAAACTCATACCTAAATTTATAGTACCTGATTTATACTCTTTACACAGTCATGGTAAATGTAGTTGGCATACAATTCATGGTAGAATGACTTTCGTTTGAACTGCATGTTTCATACCTTATCTGTCGCTAACAGTCCCTTTTATTTCTTATTATTTATTTTGTTCATTTTTTGTTCCTCCCTAAACAGGTACCACAACACCACCTCCAACAACTGGTATGTCCTACACATTTTTCCTTCATTTACTCTATTTATGTTTTCATTTCATATAGTCACATTAGACACATTTATAAAGAGTTTTCATTGAAAAAAACACAAATTATTTCTGTTGACAAGTTTAATGCCCATTTGTGTTGATTTCATACTTCTATATTATTGATCAAAATTGAATTCATAAATACTCCTAAAGATGAAGTCCTCTCAAATTTCCTTCATTCACAAGTCTAACCACTCTAACTAACAAGATAAATCACACCCTTTCATTTCTTCTTTTCTAGTTAATTCACACTTGAACTAATCCCCCATAACACCCATGTACCTAACACATCACCTTATACCTTCATTTTAAATGACTAACATACACTTTGTACATACTGTATGTATTGGCCTTTATAATACATTACACACCGTACACGTACAATACAAGAGGGCCACTTCTGTGTGCCAATGTCTTGTACTTGTATATCACCTAAACACACTTGGTACACTAACAAATTGATAACTACTAAAAGATAATTTTTTTTGGGGGGGGGGGGATTTTTTTAACAAATCAAGTACTGACAAAAACTTAATAGGGTGAAGAAACTTACACAATTTCCACATACCAAACATTTTAATTATGTGGAGAATGTATGCTGTAGATGTATGCCTGCCATTTCTGAACAATATTTTCACTAAAAGTGTAGACCTACATATACATATCTACACAGGTTGTAAGTAGTGTTTGTTATAGATCACGTATATACAGCATCTCAAATACAGTAAGTTTAATATTGTACAGTACTACAGTGTTTTCTTGAGATACTTCACCACTTTCAGTACAATCACAATGGTGCAAACAAAACCTTTTGACTTTTTGTATTAATGGAACTGAAAAAGTTAAGAAGACAAATATTAAAATTAGGCTTGTAGTAATCAATTTATTCTTTGGGTGTGAATAATAAGCAATTTTTGTCCTTGTGCTTAGTGTAATACAGTAGATTAGATTAGGAACAAATATCCCAAATGATGTACAAATGCTTGTAAGTAAGGTTCAAGCATGGAGGTCTCTCTTCTAACTCCATGGTTCAAGTATTCCATAGTACAGTGTACTCTCGTTATAAAGAAGTCCTTGGGACCCATGAAATTTGTTCTTTATAACGAAATTTCTTCATATCAGGGTTACAAAAACAATAGAATACAAAGGAAATCCAAGATATGAGGCAAGAGATTCTACTTCTTTGTAATGAAATTTTGTTATATCAGTGTTCTCTATAACGAGAGTGCACTGTATTACAGACATTCCAAAGACAAAAAATACAGAACTATACATTCACCCAACATACATGTAGGTTCTTTCAGGAGTTTCACTAATTGTTTTTTGTACATTAATAATTGTAGATGTGATTGATTGTGACAGTGAGTTGATTTGTGTGTTTATTGTTACACTATTGTGCTGTCCCCACTTGTATTCTACATTGTGTAGTATGCGTAACACATGTATTGTTACTAGTGTTCCATGTAGATGATATAGTTCGATCTGCTCAGTTGACTGTTTCAAATTCATTCTGTCATTCTTTATCATTGCTTTGAATTGTAGCTCTCATTTTATTACAAAGTGGCTCTGTGATTAATATGTCATTATGAGATAAGTGAATGATTAGTTTGAAAAGCAAATCTCATTGCCAGTTAGGGCAATTTATCACACACACACACACACACACACACAAATCTGTGTGGAAGTGTTAATTTTTCATGCATAAATTTGAATTCAAATTAGTAATATTTTACAGATTGATACGGTTTATTTTGCTGTAAAGTTTGTGAAATGATAAATATATTTACATGTATTTAGGTAGAATGTTGTAGAGGGAGGAGTTTGGGGAAAAGTCCACAAATGAGTACTCAAATACTGTAATTGTAATCCGTAAATGTAGTATTTAGGTATAGCCTTCTGTGGGTGAAAGTTTACTAATATGCTGAGTTGTCACTAAGCTTTCTTTCTCGTTTGGTTGTCTGTCTGTCTGTCCGTCCGTCCGTCCGTCCATCCCTTCATCCCTCCATGTGTATTACAGTACACCCTACTGATTATAGATCTTATCTTACATGTATGGAGAAATTTGAATAGATTTTGATCATATTTGGCCCTAATACATACCTTGGGGTGTATGGGTAGAGTAAAACTGATAAGTAGTTTGGGGATGTAATGCACCTCAGGTCAAATGTCAAAGGTCAATTAACTTTGTATAAATTAGTCTTCATTTCCAGCCATAACTTCAGACCAAGGTTATCAAGCACAGGAGGTATTTCTTGTGGTGGACCTTTCCTGAAGTAACTGGGTTAAAGGTCAAGGGTCATTGAACTTTGCATATCTGAATTTTCGTCTTGAATAAAATAAGGTGAAGTGGGGTTTGAAATTTAAATTACAATTATTGCTAACCAGTTGGAAATTTGTATGTAGGGCCTATTTCCCAACTAAAAATCAAGGGTCAGAACGTAGACTGCATTTACAGGATACATTCAGGGCATATCTACTGCCAGGAAAGGGGATGGGTAGGGAGTTACATGTAGGAAATAGGAATAAGTTGTGGAACTTTATGAGGTATGGTATTTGAAGCAAAAATGAAATGTGAACTCAAAGTAAACAATGGAGTGAAAATATTGCGGTAGACTGGAGGCATACCCATCCACTGTACCCCAGTCAAATTGCTGTAGGTCAAATTTTGTAATTAGAGTTTAACCTGTTGGAGACTAGGTACGAGTTAACTCGTGTTGGGGTCTATGGAAAATACATGTTACAGTGAAATCAAATCGTCTCCAACGAGTTCAGTTACAAAATGGTAATTTGAAGAAAAAAATGGAGAAAGATTTAATAGAAAAGATGCCTTAGTCAAGGCAAAATAAATGTTTACAGACACCACTCTGTATGTTGTAGCTCAAGTTAGAAAAATTCAACAAAATATAGTTACTTCTTAATAATATTTAAGAATATTAACATTCAGTATAAACTACAGTTTTGTTTCCAGTACTATCTAGAAATGACTGTCATGTCTTGAGGTCTGAGCTATTGTATGGAGTTTAATAAGAAAAAATAGCTACTTTAAACCAGTAACAATTACAGGCTCTATGCTGGGTTGTGGGATGCAGTAGGAAAACCAGCCAATAATCCTACATGTGTACAGTATCTTGATAAAAGTGCATTTTAAACAAACACAAAGAACATACATTTTAGAATTCCACAGAAGTATTTTAATAAGTACATTGCATAAAAGTGGTGAAAGAAAGTTTTGAAGTGTTATTTATGAACTTGGTTGATATAACGTGTCGTACAAGGAATGAAATCCATGGACTAGAAAACAGAAAAAGAAAATGTTACTGGGCCCTGGGGTTCATTTTTGACCTTGTAAACTTACAAATGAATACTGAAACAATTTGATTGTGGCATAAATCATAGAAATACTTCATCTTTGTTGCATGAATTTTTTTTTCTATTTCTGTGGTTTACTTTATTGTTTATTATTTTGTCTTTGAGAGGATGGGGATTAAAAACACAATATGATACTTCAGACTGGCTTGTTACATTATTGTTGACTATGTAAAGGCAGCATCAAACATGAACAGACCCTTTCCTTTTATTGTGTGTACTACTCTTTAGCAATCCCACCCCACCCCACCCCCGGTAATAGGGTCTTTAATTGTACATCAGTGACATTTTAAGTTAATAATTATGTCATTGGAGCTGATGTGGATTATAAGAAAAAAAATGGAATTTTAACCAATTTTACTGATATCATACTTTGACAATTGGATGCAAATCTGTAACAATATGAAACAACAATATATTATGAATCAAAAGATTTTTTTAAGGAGAGTAGAATGGAGATGCACAAAATGCACATTATATGATAAGAAGAACAAAAAGGAAACAAACTGAGTGAAAGGAAAAAAAACCTTCAAATAATAGCAAAGATTTGACATGACAAACAATGTAATGCATATTTAAGATATTTTCACAGTCATCTTACAAGACTGATATCTAGATTATAATCACTTCTCATCGTCTCATGATTCTAACCAACATCCATATTTCTATGTGCTCTAACAAAAGGAATTACTACTACACCAAGGGTGACGGACCCAGACCCAACGGGTAGGTTTCTAATCAACGCTTTCAGATTTTTATTATCTTAAACAGCTTGGTTAGCTTCAGAGTTAAAGTTGATAAAATTTACATAAAAGTTTAATTTCTTTCTGTTTGCATTTGTATATTTTGTGTTACTTTTTTTTATTTATTTTTATTTTTTTATAGCTTTCAATACTGAAAGCAGCATATTTTTGTCTGTGTTCAGTTTATGTTTTGATTTTAATGAATTCAATAGATGAAGTTTTAGAATTTAAGATTAAAGCCATACTCCAGCTCTTAATCAAGTTCAACATAAATTTCTGTTACCATATAGAGCAGAAGTGATGATGTCAAAGTGGTTCAGAAATATGTGGGAACAATTACCAAACCATAACTCAGTGCAACAACAGCTTTCCTACTGTGACGCACAGCATCTGGTTCCATCATTGAACACAAATATTTTTGAACCAGCATGACATCACACTTCGGTACTCTGTAATGCATAGTCTCTTTCCAGGCTTTAAGAAAATACTATTGGGCAAGCTTTTAAATACTTTTAAATACTCATACTCTTTTACAGTTTTGTAGCATTCATCACTGACAACAAGCAATGTTTCTGTTTTCAAACTTCATGAAGCGTTTAGATTTTAAATCTAAAACGCTTCATGTAGGTTTTTGAAAACAAGAACATGCTTGTGTCCAGGTGATGAATGCCTAAAACTCGTAAAAGATATGAGTATTTAAAACTATTTAAAGCTTGCCCAATAGTATTTTCTTTAAAGCCTGGAAAGAGACTATGCATTACAGAGTACCGAAGTGTCCTCATGCTGGTTTCAAAATATTTGTGTGTCAACTGATGGAACCAGATGCGTGGTCACAGCTAGCGAAGTGGTGTTGCACTGATTTATGGTTTGGTGAATTGTTCCCACATTATTCTGAACACTTTGACATCATCCTTCTGGCTCATTATATGTAACAGAAATTTTATGTGAACTTGACTTAAGCTGAGTATGGCTTAATCTAAATCTCTCACCTCCACACTTGAATT
>JZLH01S0354329.1:94546-110971 GCA_001188425.1 Eucidaris tribuloides
AAGCTTCCAGACTGCTTCTCTAAGGAGACAGAAAAAGAAAAGTCTAGAACGCAGACTATCAATTTCATGGTGTTTACAGCCATTTTTAACAGTGTTAATCAGGCGTTGTACATTTCGGTAGCAAAATTTCTTGCATGACCCTTGAAAATATAGATAAATGTCTACCAATACACAAAAATTGGTGTTGCTACTAAGTGGGACAAGGGGTGAAAAATGACCTTGAACTTGGGTGATTTTGGAAAAAGTCAAAATTCGGGGGCTCGCTGTGTAAAAACGACTCGCGTAATCACGCTGATTTTTGGTAGGTGTCTTAAGCAAGTGAAGGTCTTTCAGTGGACATCATATTTGATCCTAAGCTAGTTTAATGTTGTAGCTATGAGCCTCCAAACATGCTCCAGAAAACTTGATCTTAACACTTAAGGCCATTTTTGGTGACCTCCTGTGCACTAGCCGAAGGTCAAATCTGAGTGATAATACATTTTCCGTATAAAAGGCATGAAGTTCTTTCCATTTCCAGACAATGAGTACTCAAGCTTGTCTACTTTGGCTACAGCATCTCATCAAAAATTGCTAAATTTGGTGAAGACCAATTGTTTGAGTGTGCATTGGTTGCTAGGTGTGGCCATATCTTAGCAACCGTATGACCTTGGGGCAAAATATTTCAGAATTTTCCGTCAGACATGTGGGGGAACATTTGGTGTGAGTTTTAACAAAATTGAAGGGGGTCGGGTGACAAATTGTCTGAAAATTGGTTGATTTGACGTGGATTGACCCTAATACATAAACAACAAATTTAAAAAATTGAACTCCTTAGTGTGTTGTGCATACTGTACATAGTAAAACATACTTGTGATAGAATAACTGAGAAAAAACAAATATTTAGAGCTTGTTACTTGGTATCAAGTTCATCTTACACACGCTATACTGCTATAGGGCCTAACAAGATTTGAAAATTGGCTCTGTCACATTTATAGCATCACAGTGAAAAAAATAAAACACATTTATTTTATTGTATTACTTCAGCATACCCGAACTCCCTTAGAATTATACCAAGGAGGTAGAAACTCCTGAATATAGGCCTCCAACTATCTTCCTTATTGATACTCCAGCTACCAAACAAGGCAGACAGGTACAGTATTATTTATAGTGGGACTGAATTCTTCTTGGGAGATATTGGAGTAAGCCATACCATTGTAGCAAAGTTGACAGCGTTCAAAGGTCATGACTAGAGGAACAAGTAGAGTTCAGTTCTCTCGTTACCAGATTTCTTCAAAGGAGTCAGTGTTTACATTGTATCTGGAGTCCTGGTTATGGCACAAATTGTACACCATGTGTGTGTGGGTACACTTCCTCAAGTTCCTGCAAAGAAGAGTTTTTGTTGAGAGACTTTTTTGTACAGGAGGTTCATACTGGTATGAATAGTCAATAGCACACATTGATGATGGTGTCCTCTCAGTTACAGACCCCCCCCCCCCCCCCCCCCGAAAATTGAACTTAGAAAGCCAGTGGATGTACAACACAATTTACGAATATGCAGTGCAATAGTGGAATAAACATAATAAATATGATGTTATTGTTGTACTGTTATTCTAAATCAGCCCTACATTGTTTGGTCTATAATGTTTTAATGCTGATTGTTATTGTGATCTTGCTGTATTAACACAAATGGGCAGTTTACTAACCACTGCTTGTCTATTGCAGTTTTGATGCTTTAACAATAAACGTTTAACCCAATTCCTACTACGGTTTATATTAACATGTACACAGATAACACATAACACGTTTGTATTTGTTTCTAGAGCTGGTGCACTATTAACCTGCCTGTGACTAAAAATAACTTTGGCTACTTGAGTTGGTTAATTAGCTCTGTGATGAAATTATTTTTCTTTGAATTAATTACACAAGCCATGAAGAAATGGTGAGTCCGTGTTCATGGAGTAAATAGCAGAGCCTGGCCTATATCTGAGACCACAGTTCCAAGACCAAGGCCACCCCAGACCAAAACAAATGCCACCAAAAAATTGACCTAGAAGCTGGCTTGGGATACAACATTGGTAAAGAGAATAGCCAGATGCATTGAAAAACTAATTTTGAATTTGGTTGATGTCAAAAATGTTTCATATAGGCCTAATTCAGTTGATAAACGGACCAATTCAATTCAATAATGCAATATTTATTCAGTAAATTTCCAGTAAAAAAAACAATCATAGGCTACATAGTAAAAGTAACAGGACATTTAAATAAAAAGCGAAGGCTTGATTAGACGTAAACAGACCACTAAATTAATCCAAAAGAAAACAATTAGATTTTGTTATAATAAACAAGCTATCTCCATAGACCCCAGCTGAGATATTTCCAGACTAGTATTGACTGGGTTGAAAAGGGGGAAAAGATACTGAGGCACGTTTCTAGAGACAGTGATTTTCCGTTTCAGAAAACCTGTAATTCCGTTTCAACTTGATCTAAAAATGGAACTTCCGTTTTGTCATAGAAAATGTACACAGCAAAATCATGAATTCCGTTTTGCCAAGGTGAATTCCATGAATTTTCACATGAAAAGTAAAGAATCAAACCCTATTTTCCTACTGTCCTTACGTTTCCTTTAAAAAAGTGAAAATACCAACAAAAAAATGTATTACTCCATCATTTCATTATTAGATCGTTTTCCAATTTCAAACTACGTTGCTGCAATCATTTCTGGCTCATATCATTTCATTTATGAGTTCAAGTAGTAACTCCTGTAGCCAAATTAACCAATCAAGTACCATGCAAGTAGATTTGATTACAAACCTATTGGTGTTTGATGTAGGCCTACTTATCATGACTAATGATTTCTTAAAGGCAAGGTTTACCCTGACATCAAGTTGGTTTTAATAAAAGCAGAACAATGAGAGAAACATATTAATGAAAGTTTGGCGAAAATCCATCAAAGAGTAACAGAGTTATGAGGTTTCAAAGGTTTTAATTTGTGACGTCACATGCGAGCAGCTCCCTATATATTATGTAATATAAATTCCATAAATTGCAATGTTTCAATGATTCATGATAATTAAATGGGGGTTTTCATAGAAGCATTTATGAAATAATGTTTCTGATATTATATTGAATGTACAGGTAAAATCATTTTCATATTTCTGAGAAAACGACACGTTTATCGAATTTATATCACATGACATATGGGAAGCTGCTCGCCTGTGACATCAAAAAATTAAAACTTCGAACTTCATAACTCTGTTATTCTTTGGTGGATTTTTGCCAAACTTTCATTGATATGTTTCTCTCATTGTTCTGCTTGTATTAAAACCAACTTGTCGTTAGGGTGAACTTTGCCTTTAACTAGTTGAAGTGGCTTCGCATGAATAATGGATTGAATGCAATGCAAAAACTCACTTTCATGTACATTATACTCACTACAATCACTGTACTAACATCTGTCCTGCCTCTTCTATACCCATTCCACTCTTTCACTTTAAAACAAACAAACCAACAAAGCAAAATTTGAAAAAAAAAGGACAATTTATCTTCTACTAAATGTTGTCATTCTTTGAAGTATAATTTAATATCGAACATGTTTTATTTGAGTAATATGTTTTCTTTTTATATTTTTTTTTCAGTTTTAATTTAATTCACGTGTTAACTCTTTGATGATACTTTTAATTTTAAAAAGTATATTTCGTTTCTGTATTCTAATATGTTTAAGTTTAGGAAAATCCATCCAGACACAAATCTAAACTGTAATTCTGGTGTGAGCATCAACAATTTATGTGTTTATTAAAAAAAAAAAATAGTTGGGTTTGAATTTTTCTTATTCTTGTCTTGAGTGTCATAATAATGTTTTATGCAGTTTTAATACAAAATACATGTATAACAGCCATTTGACCATTTTGAGTTGTACTTGTAACTCAAAACTGACAGCATTTCAAGATTAACAGGGGAGGGAAACTATAGGACCAAATGCTTTTGAATTTATTCTTCAAATAGTCAAACACATCAGTGAAGATTTTAAATGAACTAATTTACAGGTAGTCACTGTAATACAGAAAAATATGATTGGCACTTCTGACCATGTGAGTATGATGTCAATAATTTCATTCTCTTTCAGTGTTCTCCACTGTCCTTGGAGAGTAATTAGAGACACCATTTTTTCAAAATTCCTTCATATTACATGTTGAGTTCAGCTAAAATTACTCTGTTGAAAAAAAGAGGGTGGGACATAAAGTAAAATTTCACCTGTGATGCAAATAACAAATTTCAAATGGTCTTCAGTTTGATTTTAAATTTTCACTGATTTGTTTGACTGTTTTGAATTCTAGTTGAAGCCAGAGCAGTACCGAAGTGTGACATCACACTGGTTCAGAAATGTGTATGTATGGACATTGACAGGACCAGGTATAGCATGTTGCAGATTGTTGTTGTCATATTTCTGAAACAGTTTGATGTCATCACTTTGATCCTCGATGTGGGACGTCCCGGCGTTTCATTTCCTACATCAACATTTTCTGCGTCCCTGTCACAGAGCATCTCATGTTCAGTTTATTTATAAACATAAGAACTTGCGTTAGCAGAGAAGTTCTGGCAACAATGAGTATTTGTAATGATTGATGTACAGTATGTACACTTATTAATAACCAGATCATACCAGCAAATATCACAGATCTTGATCAGGAATACTATTATAGTATTACAATACATTGTAAATCATTTCATGCAGCAAACACTGTGTTCTATACGATTATTATTACTATGACTATTGCTATCAATTTAAATGTTAAAAAAAAAAAAAAAAAAATTACTGTTTGAGCTCAAGCATGTGTGTGCCATAATAGACCACAATAGACCATTTTCATAATTTATGGATGTTTCTTGAAGGAGGATTCAATGATGAGCAGCACCTGTTATCATTGTGTAAATTTGTTTTGTAGTGTTCTCATTTGCATATTACTTGTTGTTTTATAGTGTTCTCATTTGCATATTACTTGTTGTGAGGTGGAACAAGCTTTTCCAGACCTTTAGCAAATTATAATCAGTATTTGTCTAGAAACCAGTTTTGGGACATGTGCACAAATAATCTGTATATGTGCATTTATCAATTTCACAAGGGGTTTTAAAAACTCAGAATCTGACTGAAACTAGAGAGAAAATTAACTGGAATCTGAACAAGTTTATTCTTCCATGACCATGATGTCATTCTTACTCATAATTCAAATAAGTATAGGAAGTAAATTGCTGGCAATTTAGCCAATACACAATTCATCTGTATTCTTACATGTTTATGTGCACACAAAAGCACATGTCAAGAAACGGGACTATTAGAGAGTATTCATCAAATTATATGTTATGATAATGGTCAAGGAATTTTTTTGCTGCCGACTTTATTGATTTGCATGCATTTATTATTTTGGTTTACAAGTCCAATCACCTGTAAGTTTACACTGCTTCAAAGTGGTCATTTCATTTTGCGATTCGCACAACTATTTTACAGTTTGCTGCATTCTGCCCAGGAAGGGGAGGGGGGTTGGTAGGAATTTACAACCGTCAGGCTAACAGGGGCCCTTAATAAGAGGAAAGCGCTGTTGTATATTTTGTTTTATTTGCTCATAATCTGTTCATCAATTTAAGTTGCAACATTCTCATCAATCATTCATGAACAGCTACGTCAGTAAGACCTTCAACAGGTGATCCTGGGGCCCGTACCGGTATGTTCTGATTTATGTTTAGAGTTTAGTTCTTAAGTTTTTCCCCCTCTTCATCACTTTACTGGTTTAGAGGAAAAAATAATTTCAAATTTTCGAGGGCTGCTTTTGGCTACACTTTACATGGGAAGTTTCGGGGGCTCTTTTGACATTTTCAAGGGCTGTTTTTTTGCCTTATGGGGCCAAATCACCCCGTGCCCCTGTGTATTTTGAGTGCTGCTGGCGTTGCTTTCTATATTTCTCTCTTTCTTCGCAATCTGGGGGAGGAATTGACACCCATCGGGCTTACGGACCCTAGGGTTAGGAAAGGAAAGCTCTGTTGTATATTTTTTTTTGCTTATTTGCTCATCGTTCTTAAATTTAAACCGCAACATTCTCATCTACCATTCATGAACAGCCACCCCAACAGCACCTAATCCAGGCGATGATGGTAATGATACAGGGGCCTCTACCGGTATGTTATGATTTATGTTTAGAGTTTAGTTCGAATGTTGTTGTTTTTTTTCTTCCTCTTCTTCACACTACTGGTGTTGCTTCATTCTATTTCTGTCTTCTTCAATCTTTAGTTACCTCCACCCCCTTTTAGCCCCACGATCATCACCAATACTGTTGGCCCGCTTTCATTCATCCCTGCGCTTCAGAACTAACACTTGACGGGACCCCCGTAAATTAAAAGTCCAACCTACAACAATTTTTTTATGACAGATGTGATCATTTCTTGTTAGTAGACACTTATCAGGCATGAAAATGTTTGAAAAGTCTTTAGCATACTTACCGGTACACAGACAGATTTGTGAAATGTAACTATACACTTGTGGTGCATATTCAGTGTTCATGGTTAACGGTAGCCCTCAAGCCAATGGCTATATAGCAAAAATCATGGCAAACTAGCCAAAATCCAAAGTAAGTAGTCTGCATGGGTAGCCAAAATGTTACTTTAGTGTCGCATGAAAGGCTCGATTTTGGGTGGGCGGGCTAGTCAGAATTCTGGCGGACTACCCAAAATTTAAGGTAACTAGTCCACCTGGCTAGCTTAAAAAAAGTTAAGCGTGACTCCTGATATTGAAAATTCATATCCCCTTATTTTGTAGTATTATGAGATTTAATATTAATTACTTAGTAATGACACTGTAACATGAAGCAGCATTAATATCATATCAGACTATGGTATAAAGGGGGGCAGACGGTATTGGTGAGTCACAAGAGTGACTCTTAGTTCAATTTTGGGGGAGAAGGCCTGTCCATATAACCTGTCCAACAATTTTGTGGTAACCCTGAATTGTAAATCTTTGAATAAAAACATAAAAGTGTGCGGCATAAATGGTTTCATTCATACCTTGTATTTCAGCTTCTAGCATCTTGTGCATTTGCCATGTTTCTAAACCAATATCTTGCACAGCTGGTGATGGTTTTCAGTGTTTTGCCTTCTGCACTTGCATGGTTTGATGAAGTTTCCATCTATTTCAATTTTCATTCTGCTTGAAAAAAAAACTAACACTAGTAACAGTCATTCTTATATTCCCTTTCTGTGTGACTTTAAAACTAACATCAGTCTTAGTCAATTGGGTAATATATCACACTGATTGTGTTTGTTGTTATAGTCTTTCACAGGCAATAACTCAACATCTATTACAAAAAATAAATCAAAGAAAAAAAGAATGATGTATGTATATTTGCTGTATGAAATCAAGGATAACGTGTATGTATTATCAGATGTACTTCTTAGCATTAACATATAGATATACTTGTTGTGTGGTAATGACAATTTATTCATATTATTCATAACAACAAAAGCTATTTTACATGCATGGGATTTATACCCCCATATTTACTGCATGGTTTTAGGGTAATTTGTTACCTATTCATGGATGGAACACTTGTCGGTTTACTACCAACCTTTAGTGCGTACATTTTTGCCATGTTATTTTTACATCCTTATAGATCTAAGACCCAGTGGAATACCAAAGGTCCGATAGACCATTGGTCCGATAGACTGGAGATCTGATAGACCAAAAGATTCAATAAAACAAATGTTTGAATGTCATAAATATGTAGGCCTGCATTTGTATTCATTACAAAATACTGTAAAAGTTGTTGCAAAACGCTATTTTCCATTACCCTTCTTAATTGCGATCATTATTAGTACATGTATTTGTGGAATTTTGGTCAGACCTCCAGTGTATCGGAAAGTTGCCAAATTGTTCGCTACCTCCTTGTCACTCAACTGGTCCTCCTGACAGCTTTAGTTAGGGCCTCTTCAATCGCTCTCCTAAAGCGAACAGTACCGTACCGTGCCAGAGGAGGTGCCTGAACACTCCTATAAAGGCGAACCATACCGTACCGCTCCAGAAGGGTGCCACAGATGACTACCTCCCAATGTGGTTTACAGCGTGCCAAGGCGAACCATAAGCACCTAAATGCATTCTGCAACACTTTAACATGTAATCCCCACAAATTAGAGAGTAAAGCGTGCCAAATTGGTACCTCGGAGGCACGCTTCCCACATTTTTGCCTGAACTCTCGCAAATGAACCATTCTGGCACAGTACTTATTGGGTTGGCACGATACGGAATGGTACGGTTCGCTTTCAAAAGTGCTTGAACAGGTCCTGAGTCACTACATGCAGAGGTCCATGGTCACTACCTACTCTTGGCTCTTTGTTTTATAATTGCTGTCTTTTTTCTTTGTTCACACTAACTTTGTCCTTTTGTAGCTGACTGGTGCTGTTTTCTTAGCAGTTACTATGTAGTGGTTGGCAGTTTGGTGTCATTTCTGGCGATGTTCATTTTATTGACAACTTTTCTTCCTTTTCACACTTTGAATTATTCTATGAACTGATGCATTTATCTTGAATTTCTTATTTGTTAACTATCTTCCTTGTATAGATTTAGTGAATGTCTGTTAATTCTTTTTTTTATTCTACATTACTTAGTATGAAATATTAGTGTTCGTCCCATTTAGTCCAAGTGTTTCCTTGTTCCACAGGAAGGGAGAAGTAGACAACTGTTGTTTTTCCAAAATTGTTGATGTTCATCAAGTACTTTTATCTTTTTTGTGTGTAAATTTATTATACAGTGTAGGTAGGCTTATTCTTTATCAGTGTTTATAAACTCAATAAATGCATTTCACTACCAGATCCTTTATATTTCATTGGGCTGAGATACATGTATACAAAGAGTTCAGTTTGTTACTACACATACTACAAAGAAGTAATTTTCCATTTTTCCCACACTATTAATAGTTTTTATTGTTATGAAGTACAAAGCAAGCAGATGCAGTCTGATTTCTTGCTCTATGTATTCATTGTGCCAGGAATACAATGCAATGAATAGATTAGGCCATGTTGGAACTTGGAACATAACTCGGCATATCTTTATGTTTACATTCATGACTTGTTTGTGTATTGGAGAGTCATAGTTACCATGGGACTGTCGCCTGTTGTTAATATGTTTTGTCCTGAACAACTGAAATCTCCCCTACAAAGCGAGTGGCGACAAACTTAAATGATTAGAACTGTAGTCGATATGTTGTTAATCTCTGTTCCAGACCCTGCTACTTTTTCTACCCCCCGAGTAGCTGCACCGCGGGTGTAGTCTGCAGGCACAGACTTTATTTTGGCACTGAAATTCCACAGCGCCTTGAGCCAAAGCCAATCTTGGTCGCCAGAGCTTGTAAACCTTAGTACAGGGCCTATGTAAACATTGGTCTGCCTCATTGTAGGTTCAGACCCTGAATTACAAATTGTGATGGACAAGGGTTAATGCCTGTAACAGCGAAAAGTAATTGTATTTCGACGACTCCCTGGGGACGACTCCTACCAAACAACTCCTCCAGAAGGTGTCTCCGCAGGAGGACAATACCCCGTGGGAAATCGCTCCCCCCCCCCCCACGGTAAAACAAGACTTTTTAGACTGGGTACATTGTGAAACTCTGCCAGGGGAGTTGTCCTCCGGGCGAGTTGTCCTCCGGGCGAGTTGTCCTAGGGGGAGTTGTCCTCCGGGGAGTTGTCCTCCGGGGAGTTGTCCTCCGGGGAGTTGTCCTCCGGGGGAGCTGTCCTCCGGGGGAGCTGTCCTCCAGGGGAGCTGTCCTCCGGGGAGTTGTCCTCCGGGGGAGTTGTCCTCCAGGGGAGTTGTCCTCATGGAGGGAGATGTCCTTTATAGGAGCTGTGCTCTTGGAGAGTTGTCAGGTTGAAGCTCTCCCCCGCGGGAGTAAAGTCCTAGAACCGAAAGTAATTCAACTTGTTTAGGACGATTCATTTAAAAGTCTGGAAGCCAGACTAAAGCTGTACATGCTGAGGAGCACCTATCAACAACACTAATGAAAAAACAAAAACAGAAATAGCAGTAATTTTCCCTGAAGTACAGTGTGGTACATGTACATGACATGGATATTACACAAGAAATACTGTACAAGCAAAAGTTGAATTTATTCATTGGTTACGAAACCATCAAACCGTGTTGATGGTGTAATTGGAATTTGATGCCATAAGTTGGCAGAAATCTTGTGTGCTTTATTTGGCTGAGGATCAAGATTTATGCATATTTGTAGAGGCCTAATCTTTTTGTGATTTGTGGTTATTTTTTGGTTACTTGTAACACAGCTTCCTGCCGACTCATACTTACATTAGGTCCTCATTACAATCTGAACTCTAACTGTATTCATGAAACTGGTGAGGTTCCCACCCAGACTTGTAATATAATTTAATCATCTCAGCCATATGGTTGTAGATTTAATATTTATCATGCAGTTGTTATCATGTACACCTGACACATGACAGTACTTACCTAAAATGAACAACAGGCGAATATGTGTAGATTTTATGTGGGATGGGGGTGGGGTGTGGTGTGGGTGTGGGGATGGCAGAATATCAAAGGTGATAGGGTGGGGTGGGGTTGCAGGTAGTGGGGTATTGTTAAGTGGAAGGTGTCTTTAATCTATTCTTGCCTCTGGCTCTGATTGCGTGATTTGTGTCCGTGATTTGCACACTGGAAGTGAACTTATCAAGTACAGATTAGCTCAATTAATTTACATGTTTAATGTAAAGATGCACATATATCTTCACTTAGGGCTTAAAAGTCAGATTTTGTGGAAATATGCTCTAATAAGATTCAAAGAATAATCCTATGTAACATTGCTGACTGATTTGAATTTCACGAAACAAACTACAAGTAGTGTGACTGGCAGACATGATTTTATGTATCATCCAGTGAAACTGAATACATTGTGTTCTAATGTACCTTCATTTTAGTGGGATCAGATTTGAGTAAAAAGAGCTTGGTGGGCAAATCAAAAATGCATCGCTAACTCACGTTTCAATGTGCAGACTTGTTTATTGTTTGGTGGCAAAGAAAATTAGTCACAAAAGCCTTGTCCAAAGACTATGTAGCATGACTCTTGTTGTCCATTAACTGAATTAATTAAATGTGATGTACAGTAGATGAGCATACCTTAATTGTTTAGTTCAATTACTTGACATTACAATGAATTGCACCAATCAGTTTATTCGTTAACTCTTTATTTGTTATAGTTTTATTTTCAACTTGCAGTTTTTGCAAAATAAATCAGACACACTTCTTTTATGCATAGAAGGTGTGAATGACTTGCCTGACCTGTGAGAGGGGTATTGTAGGATTAGGTGATATTAGTAAACCCTTGCTTATTGTTTTCATTGTATTTATTGATCTGCACAAATTGACATACAGTGTACATGCCAATGAAAGAGTTAATCTCATTAGGCCCAGTTGTAAATCGAATCATTAATAATAACGATCTCCAACTTGATACCAAGGTTAATGACTAGACTACAATGAAGGCCTCCTCACAGACATTATGTCTGTTAGTACTAGATAATGGTCCTGATATAGATAGAAATTAGTGTTTTTTGTTAACTCTCTGAAACTAATGATTATAAAAATGCATGATCCTTTTCCTCTGTAATTAAAGCCATTGGCTAGCATTTACCACAGTTAAAAAATGTGAACTACATAATCCTCCATGTTCCAAGTGTCTTTGATGAGGTCTAAATATAAAGCCCTGAAAAAAAATTGCATTTCAAAATGATTATTTAGTGCTTTAAAAGAGTGAAAATGGTAAGTTCAACGGCTACCCATTTCCTCCCATAGACTTACTGTGTGTGGATCTAGGCTATTTGTTTTACTCGCCCCGAGTACAAATTGTTTATTCATTTATACATGTATCTTGCCAGTGGCAGCATAAATTTCCAAACTTTTGTATTTTAGTGTGTTTACTTGTCAATTAGCTCAGATAGCAAATTTTGGCAATTTTTTAATTTGTAGCTCCACGATGTTAGCCTATTACTTTAAGAGAGTCACAATGTAAGCATGTCCTCAAATGACTCTTAGACCTGAATGCAATCCATTTCTGAGGAAGAGCCAATTGAAATGGAATTACAACCAGATGGTTTTCCTTGTAAGTAACCATGACTGGGAATTCCCCTCCAGTGTGATGCAAGCGTGTTAAAATGGCTTGTCATTTATTACGGTACTAGAGACAGGATCCAAGATTATTGTGTCACAGTTCATGTTGCCCTTCACCTCTCACAACGGAAATGCATTCCTATAGGCCTTAATATAAGTATTGTTGCATGTTGGTTTAACACTTATGGTGCCATGCACACCAGCTGGACTACGTTTAACATCAATGGGGTACTATCGGCTCAGCAGTTCGCTGAGAAGACAATCATTTCCGTATCTTTATATTTGAATGACAAAGGTTGCTGAAGTCCCGACCAGTGATATTTATTGTAAAATGAAGTCACATTGAACCAACTAAATGAGTGAAAATGTCTTGTCACGATAGCATTTGGATTTTTACAGAAAATTGTACATTTTTGAAATGTTATATTTAGAAGTCCAAATCAATCCAATCCCTGTTTAACACATCTGGATTTTTAGCCCAGCACCCAAAGTGTTAAAGTTAAAGGGCATTGGCATGACTGGGAGAATTTTTTTAAAAATGCTTCTAGAACCAAACTGGTTGAAAGATATACTGATGCATACACCAGCTGGAGTGTATCTCCTGGCTGGAAGGACTTGTCTTACATTTGTTTACATAAGGAGAATCAGGCATGAACTGAACCAGTACTGAATTGCTCTCGTCCGCTGATAGAAATTAATCTTATAGGAAGCTATACAACAAATTTCACCATCACAGTATTTTCTCATAATTAAATGTACAGTAACAAAGTGAAAGTGTACATGTAGGATTATGACATTTTCACAGCAGAAACTTCAAACAGTATACATGTACCTGATTTTAGAAGCATTGAGTATTATAGAGGAGTTTTAAGTTTAACAATATGGCCAATTTTACCATTTCCCTTTAACCACCAAGTGTTGTAACGTTTTCTATAAAGTTAGCATTTTTAACAAATGTGTGCTGTTTAGGGCAAATACATGTACAACTGTAATAGCAAAGCAGAATTTTTCATTAGAACAACTGCAAATTGATTAACCATTGAGTGAGTCAAGTGCAATCAGTACTGGGAATTTTCCTAGACCGTACATTCACTTGTCTCAGTTACTAAACTATGGATGTCACACGTTACCCCCCCCCCCCCCCCCCCCCGCCAAAAAAAAAGCCAGTTAGATTTCACAAAGTCAATAGGAATTGTTAGATAAGGTAAGTGTCAATTCTAGTTTCTAGTATCATTTGTTTGACCTACATGTATTCAGGACTGCCTCACAGAAAATACATGTACCGTTCTATTCCTGAGGTGTACATGTATGAGAAATGTGTTATAGCAAAATCCCACTGTTACAATGGGTAGATTAAATCAATTACTCTGCTTTTCCTGCCTAAAGTGAGTATTTTGTCCATGATTGTGAATTACTGACTGCCTATCAAGGTAACTTACTAAATACTAGCATGTTGATATCATTATTTATATTTAACAAAAGATGAAACTGAAACTAACAACTAAAATGTGTTTGGAAACAATGAAGGGAAGTAATCGCTCTTTGGAATTCACATGACTACTCCCATGTTTTGTTGTCATTAAACCATCAAAGGAAATGAAACTTTTAGGACAACATTCATGATAGACAAACCTTTGTAATAATTAGTATTTACCATTAAAGGTATTGGCTAACATTTACCACAGTTAAAAAAATATGAGCCGCATGATTCCCCATGCTACCAGTGTCTTTGATGAGGTCTAAAAATGAAGCCCTGAAAAAAATTGTATTTCAAAATGATTATTTAGTGCTTTAAAAAAGTGAAAATCGTAAGTTGACCAGATTCACTCGCCCATTTCCTCCCATAGACTTACTGTGTGTACACCTACGCTATTTAAACTCGCCCAGAGTTTTAATTGTGTATTCATGCATAACTTGCCACTGGCAGTGTAACTTTCCAAACTTTTTTTTATTCTAGGGTGTTTATTTGTCCGTATGAACACTACTATGTAGTTCAGATATCAAAATTTGACAATTTTTTAAATTGAAGCTCCACAATGTTAGCCTATCACTTTAATATTTCAATATGTGGTTTTAAAGTACAGTTAACCCATCAAAGTTAAGAGCATGGGTATTGATCCTGGAAATGTGGGGAGGGGGTAGGGTTGGGGTGAATGATATGATGTCCGCCTCTCTTTTGAAGGTGGGGGGGGGGGTATCCCGCATGGTCAGGGGTAGAAGCCAGGATTGCAGCAGCTGATAAGTCAGAAATGGAGAGGTTTGGTGGATACCCTACATGTACAGTGTATGCGCCACTATTCATCTGGAGGATAGGTAACTAAAATGATTTCTCCAAAATTATCAGTGGTAATCACTGTGGTAATGGGAACAGGAAGGAATCCACAACCACATATTTGCTACTTTTAGGAATGTCAATATTAATTGTGAATATTGCAATGTTAGTCCAACAATAGAAAATCTAATCTTTTAAAACTGGAAATTACACAAAATATTTCTTACATTTGAGGTGAACCATTTCCATAATTACAATCCAAATTGAAATATATTTTCATCACAAGTACCGGTACACAACTTTATCTCTAAAATTCCATCAAACACCACATCACGTCAGCCTCTGCTGGTTGGAGAAATCCACACATATTGATAAATTCCAAAGTAGACTGGGGATTCCCCCTGGAAAGACATTAGTCAGCAAAATGGGTGGGTAGATTCTTGTATCATCCCCGGCCTTCACTTGACTGACTACACAGGAGCCTTCCATTGTTATGGGTGTGTCTGCAGCTGCCTGGTACCTGTACATGCATGTTTCATGTGTCATGTAGATGCTGTGAGTCAGTTATGTATAGAATTCCTCTTTCTCTCTTCCTTGTTGTACTTGAAAAGGGTGTGGCAACCTAGAAACCTGTAACAGGATATATTACACGCCTACATACGATTGTATCAAAGTCCCGACCAATGGTTTTGGGTTTTTTTTAAATGGCAGTGTTTCAGAGAATGTGATTTTCAGGGTATTAATAGATGATGTAGGTCTATAATTGTAATGCACATTTTGAAAATTTTGCAATAATTATCGCTATGAATTGGTAATTGGAATGTTTGACCTAAATGCAATATTTTCTTTTTCTTCTTCCTTAGTGCCCTGTTTTTTATCTAAGCACATAGAGACCCTGTCAAGGGTATTATGCGCTGTATTAGAACAGTGATAGTAGTAGTAGTAGTAGTAGTAGTAGTAGTAGTAGTAGTAGTAGTAGTAGTAGTATTTATTATTATTTCTAACCAAAAAAAATAAAAAATTCTAGCAAAAAAAATATATATTTTTTTTTGTATCTCACAATTTATTACCATACTGTAGGTATAACTGTACTTGCGACAATGCTCCAGGCATTTATCTTCATACAGACATACCTTTATAGAGTCAGTATGTGTGTGTGTGTCAGTGTGGACATTGGCATTGGATTTCACAGACTTTCATTATTTTGGGATGACCCTTGCAGGAATCCTTCTTTTGTTGATTTTTACAATCCCAGAAGATGACTCAATTATCAGCAAATTTGAAAATGGATTCACAATTTTTGGCTATCCCAATCAATCATAATCAGACAATTAAGTAGGCCTTAAAGTGATAGGCTAACATTGTGGAGCTTCAATTTAAAAAATTGTCAAACTTTGATATCTGAGCTACATAGTAGTGTTCAAATGGACAAATAAACACCCTAGAATACAAAAGTTTGGAAAGTTACACTGCCAATGGCAAGTTATACATGAATAAAAAATAAAACTCGGGGCGAGTTTTATTAACCTATATGTACACACAGTAAGTCTATAGGAGGAAATGGGCAAGTGAATCTGGTCAACTTACGATTTTCACTTTTTTAAAGCACTAAATAATCATTTTGAAATACAATTTTTTCAGGGCTTCATTTTTAGACCTCATCAAAGACACTGGTAGCATGGGGAATCATGCGGCTCATATTTTTTTAACTGTGGTAAATGTTAGCCAATACCTACAAGGCCATTATCCTGTATCAGTTTGGTCAGTGACATGTACGATGTCGGAATTGTTGGGAATCCCAGTATTGTGTGTGCCCCATTGTTTGACCAGGATATACTTTATGTATGCGTCAGACTAAATAATATCTTGTGTCAATATTTGTGTAGTTCAAGAGATGGAAATAAAATTTTGTTGTTGTTGACATGGACTCACCAAAGAATTTACTTATAGAAGGCTGTATGTCCAATAATGGACATACATGTAGTACTCGAGTAGTAGGTCCATTGCCCAAGAATTATCTGTA